>VYZW01031256.1:5667-23581 GCA_013401315.1 Balaeniceps rex | reverse complement strand
GGGAAAAAGAAGTCTAACACATGAATGTATCTTTCTGATTTACATCTGTTTATTAATCTAAGGTTCAGTAGCACAACAGGAGAAGTCTAGGGATACGTTTGAAAAACAAATTTAATGTTTGGCTATATATGAGGAGTGTGGCATTTGTAAATAACCCTCTTAGAGAGGACTGGAAAAAAATACAATCAGCATACAGCACCATGCTTAGTGAAGCCACAGCAGCTTTTTCCTGCCTCTGTTGCTACATGGCACACATCCAGATATCTGCTGTACTAACATTTGCTCCTGGGNATTTTATTTCAAAGTACACCAAAGTCTTATGTAGTTTTGTATAAAGTGATATCTAAATTGCACAAAATTAGAGACACATTTACAACTGATCAGTGTGCAAGACTCATTAGGGAACAGGTACATGAAAGAATAGCAGGATGCAATCCTAATCTTCTAATATCTGCTAATAGGAGCAAGTCACATAGGTTCCCAGATGAAATTTGACAAAAAGCAGTCACCTGAGAAAATATTCCCTTTACTGAGAAGCTTGGACCAGAAGAAGCCTCCTCTGTCTTTCTAAAACACAACTAGTGTGTAGATGGTTGTTGGAAGGGAATTGGCCGTTCTGTGTCAGGACACACAAAGAAAAAGAGCAAGTGTTGAAGCAACGAGGGTAGAGGACAGAGGAGAATATACATCTTCATTTGGTGTAAACTGCCTTTCATCTCTTTAGTTCAAGCCTGGGTTCTGGCACGTGAAAGTGTAGTCTGGCCTAAGTAATTTTGTAGTTTATAGTTTGGTGCCACTTAGGCTCAAAAGGGCTACTAGAACCATATATAGCGATCATTCTCTGGTTGGAATCCCTGGTGTTATTTTATCATATAAACTGAAAGAGGGGAGAAATCAAATACTACGTCATTTTTGAAGCTGTTGTTTCATACTGGAACTTTCATTTGCTTAAGCAGAGCTGTGTTTCAGAGATCTCCTCTGTACTACAAGAGTCAAACATCAAAGAAGGTAAATATTGACATGGTGAAATCACCAGTAACGAAAACTTTGTGAATATACATATGGTCACAAGTAGAAAACCTTTTATTAATCATTCAGGTTTTTGCTCTATGAGAATCAGAACTGCTTTCTTCAGGGAATGTTCCAGTTGGCTGGGATGTGTCTATGTATTGATCAACACAAAGTCATTAAGGGAGTGCCTTTTCAGATGAAAACCGTCTGTAGGCACAGCATTTCCCACCTTTAAGACATTACTGCCTTCTAACACACACATACCCCTTCACAGTAGTTTTTACAGTAAATGTATTTGTTATTAAAGGGATTTTATTTGAAAGTGTGTTTAATTTGTCCATATTGTGTTACGTTGAGAGAACTCAAGTATCTAACTTCTTGATATTGATCCCCGTTTACCACTAGGATATTTTAATCGGGACTATTTACAACTGCAGAGTATTTCACTGAAAAACACTGGTAATCTGGTAGTCAGAACAGATAAGTGTACCACCACATATAGTGTCTCTGATCAAAATCTGATTTTTCTACCTTTGCTTTTTCTTCATTTACCTTTGAGGATTATATATGATCTAAAGCAAACTGAACAGATTAGTGAAAGTATTGAAGTCCAGGTAGCAAGGATTTATTTGATGTACCAGTGCAACAACAGGTGGTTCTTGTTCAGATTTGTTTCCAAACCAGAGGCAGTAAGATCAGTGTTTAGATACGCTGTTCTATTCTAATTAAAATACACAGTCTGAAGTAGAAAGAAGTTAAATTCACAGAAAAAAAGTGGGGGTTTGTTGCTGGGTATATCACTGTTCTTCTTCATCTGCCCTCCTGTTTGTGTATATATGTGTAAAAATGTGCAAGATACGCATTTACTTCTATATTTTAACAAGAATAAAAGCTAGTGTGTTGGCGCATAGTAAGGCAAACCTAGAACAGTTTTCATTTTCATTTTTGCTCAGTAGTTTGGTACAGTGAAAAATTCCAGCTTCTGTTTAAACACAGAACCTTTAAAGTGGTAAGCGAGCTTTTGCTAGGAGTATTTGTAAATAAGGCTAAGCAGTTCAGTGATGGTGCAGTTTGGGGATTCCTGAACACTCTTTGAGGTTACAAACGTTCATAGAACAGCGCTACTTGGAGCTGACTTGCATAGCTGCCTCTTCTGCTGTCTTTTAACATCTCTCTTGGATGAAATTTCAGAAGGTGGCAAGACAAATATAAAAGTGGAAGGATTTTAAACCTTGGTTGTGTTCTGCTCAGGTGGAAAGAGTGATTGAACAGAGAACATAGATAAACAGAGAGACAAAAATAATGTCCTTGCCAGATGGGTTACCTGCATGTTGGACTTCAAACTCCATTATCTATTTTAAGAATGAAGGAAGAAGAAAAACTGTATTTCTGGAGAGATGCAAGAATATTTTCTTTTATAATGACTCAATAGCTGGAAAGCCTGAAAGAGCATTTTTTCCAATGAATTTGAAATGTTTCAAAGATGGGAGCAAGGAAATGATGAAAGGGCTTGTGGCAAAATGAGGAGAAAAAAATTAGTCAAATCTAGTTATTTAATTGCATTTTTTCTTGGTTGTGTAATTCTCTTTCAGTGGAATGTTTAATTTAGAAAAATGAAAACCTAAGTATTTTGATTTTTCTGAATAAAAGTGGTTTGCTTTTAACACTTAGGGAAAAATTAGTATTTCTAATGTTTTCAGTCCATCTCTACTCTTCCTCTAGCCAAAATTATTTTCTCAATTATTTATGAATTTCTAGTAATTTCAGTCTTCCTTAAACATTACATTTTTCCAACAGATTTACTATTTTCTAAAATATCTTCACCCAATATTAAGTTTATATGTTTTCATATATCTCCAGAGTGTTTTAGGCCAAGACTTAAATAGGGTAGAGTTGTGGGAAAGGCTATGATTAGGCTACTGAAGTATCTGTGAGATCAGCACAGGTTCTGCAAGCAGATCAGCTGGGTATCTGTCTTGAATGAAGGGGTAATACATGTAGCCTGTGGAGAGACACTCACCTGAGCCAATGCTAAGTACTACCAAGTTGTAAGGAAACATAAGTAATAGGAGTTTAACATGTAGTATCCAGCAACAGATGCAAGTGTCTGGTGCACAGTTTGACCAGGCAGTGACAGCTGTTAACACTTAGTAGCTTACACAAATTCTTAATTCACAGAAAAGGTGAAACATACAAGATTAAAGAGAAAACCTGTGGATCTGGTTTAGGAAGTCTGTGGAAAGGATTCATTTACTGCTTCAGTACATTAGCTGTTGTTTGTTATGTGCTCCATATTGAAGCTCTGTATATGGACAGTTGTAGTTCTCAGTTCTGGAAGAACCAACTTATACAAAATGATGTGGCAACCTAGCTTTCTTCCTTTCCTAGTTTTAAAAAAAAAACCAAAAAAACAAAAAAAAAAAACAAAAAACCCAACAAACCACAAAAAAAACACCCCAAAGAAACAAACAAAAAAAAAACCCAACCCCAAAGCCTGCATTATCCTAGATGGGCTGAATCTTCACACTAATCCTAAAGAGTCTAAGTACCTGTGCAACATTTTTCAGAACACTTGCTTCCAGGCTGATACCTCAATCTAGGATTGGGTGGGTGATTTTGTCTTCTTGTGAACATCTCTGAATATGATTGTAGTTTTCTTATTTCTTAAATGTTTGTCTTTCAACTGTTCTTGTTGCAAGGGCAGAGATAGACATCTGCTTGTCTTGGTTATCACCTTTCAAATGGCATCCAGGGAAGATAAAGTGCTTTTGTGACCCTTTAATAATTAACTTTCTGGACATTCTTGAGGTTACGTGTCTGTGTCATCTTTCTAGGAATACCTTCCTTGAGAAGGATTAGATTCCCCCATTTATAATTGTTGCAGAACTATGGTTGATAATTTCATATTCTTCCCTACCCTACTTATTTACTTGTGAAACTGCTTCTGGATGGAGCGTGCTTGAAAGAGGATTATCAATGTATTGCCATAAACTTTGGGCATTGCTTCAGGGCACCTGCCGTAGTATTTACTTTCTAGATACTGGAAAGATTTGTTGTTAAGAGTATTAAAATATGTATCTACAGACCCACATTGATCTCATTTTAAGTAATTTCTGGTTTCATGGTTTTTTTAAATAAAAAGAACTTGTGTTAATCATGTGCACTTTAAAGAGTAGGCATGGTTTCCATTATGATCAGATAAACATGTTAGCTTCTGGATGCTTATCAGTATTTTCTGGGTATTTTGAGTGTACAAAACTAGAAAGAAAATCTCTCACACAAAATATTCATTCAGTCCTTGTGAGCATTTCCACAAAGCGGAACCGTGCTGTGCCAGGCTGGAGTACATCAGAACACTTGTGTTCTTTTTTGATTTCTTTTTTTGTTGTTTGGTGGTTTGTTTTTTTTTTACTTGTTGAAGTGCAGTGGACTTTAAGAGGGTAAATGGCTGGGTCATTCCGTCACAGTGCCAAACACGTGTGGCTTGCAATGAGTTATCACGTGGAGGCAGGATGGAAAATGTGTGAAAATTGTTTGCTTTAGGTTGCATTTCATTGCAGTCAGTTTTAGAACCATTATAAGTACTTGCTAATGGATCGTTTCTATTAATATATTGTATTCAAATTACACTGACAGTATATTTTAAATTATATGTTATCATTGCTAAACATCTGCAGGATAGTTGTTTGATGTGATATAGAAAGAACTCACAATGTAAGTCAGATAGCACGTGTAGTTGAATGCTTTACTTTTAAATTGACAATATAGGTGTAAGTCTTCCCATGATGTTTAGGCTCAGATAGTTTTCCTATTGTCCTGTTGCACATCAGAATGATGTCGGTGTCAAAACTTTTTTGGCATACATACTACAGAGTTGCTGGCTCACTGATGAGATGCTGGGTGTGGTCAACCCTAGTTCTGTTACAGTCATCTTAGAAAAATCAGCAACATTAGGTTCTTCTCTTCCTTTTGTAGCCATTTAGGTACTGTTCAGATTCACGAGCACATAACTAGAGTCAGATCTTTTGCTTGGAATTGCTGATTATTCCTTTTACCTGGCTCTTATTCTGTGGAGACTTTCCACAGTGAAAGAGAGGAGTATCTAAAGCAGAGTATTTTATACTTTTGGCTGATTATTTATTTTAGGTAAGCTATTAATCAGAAGACAGAAAGCAGTGTTCAGGCAGAGTGCTGCCTCCAGATTGTATGTTGCAGTGCGGTAGTCAATTTTTGAGGCTCCCAAATCACAGTATTAAGATAGCAGTCTGGAGAACTGATTGTATTAACCACTCTTGATGCTGAACTAAAATACAAAACTGTGACATAGGAAATAGGACAGGGAGGTGATTCGAGACAGCCAGCATGGCTTCACCAAGGGCAAGTTCTGGCTGACCAACATTGTGACCTTCTGTGATGGAGTGACTACATCAGTGGACAAGGGGAGAGCTATGCATATTGTCTATCTGGACTTCTGCAAGGCCTTTGACATGGTCCCCCACAACATCCTTCTCTCTAAATTGGGGAGGTACAGATTTGATGGGTGGACTGTTCAGTGGATGAGGAATTGGTTGGACAGTCACATCCAGTTGGTAGTGGTCAGTGGCTCAATGTCCAGATGGAGATCGGTGGCAAGTGGTGTCCCTCAGGGGTCTGTACTGCGACCAGTACTGTTTAATACCTTCATCAATGACATAGACAGTGGGATGGAGTGCACCCTCAGCAAGTTTGCAGATGACACCAAGCTGAGTGGTGCAGCTGACACGCCTGAGGGATGAGATGTCATCCAGAGGGACCTGGACAAGCTTGAGAAGTGGGCCCATGTGAACCTCATGAGGTTCAACAAGGCCAAGTGCAAGGTCCTGCACCTGGGTTGGGGCAACCCCCAATATCAATACAGGCTGGGGGATGAGGGGATTGAGAGCAGCCCTGCAGAGAAGAACTTGGGGGTACTGGTGGATGAAAAGCCGGACATGAGCTGGCAATGTGCACTTGCAGCCCAGAAGGCCAACCGTATCCTGGGCTGCATCAAAAGAAGCGTGGCCAGCAGGTCGAGGGAGGTGATTCTGCCCCTCTACTCGGCTCTGGTGAGACCCCACCTGGAGTACTGCGTCCAGCTCTGGAGCCCTCAGCACAGGAAAGACGTGGACCTGTTGGAGCGGGTCCAGAAGAGGGCCACAAAAATGATCCGAGGGCTGGAGCACCTCTCCTGTGAGGACAGGCTGAGAGAGTTGGGGTTGTTCAGCCTGGAGAAGAGAAGGCTGCGGGGAGACCTTATTGTGGCCTTTCAGTACTTAAAGGGGGCCTATAGGAAAGATGGGGACAATCTTTTTAGCAAGGCCTGTTGTGACAGGACAAGGGGTAATGGTTTTAAACTAAAGGAGGGGAGATTTAGGCTAGATATAAGGAAAAAATTTTTTACAATGAGGGTGGTGAAGCACTGGAACAGGCTGCCCAGAGACAGGTGGTAGATGCCCCATCCCTAGAAACATTCAAGGTGAGGTTGGACGGGGCTCTGAGCAATCTGATCTAGGTAAAGATGTCCCTGCTCATTGCAGGGGGTATTGGACTAGATGACCTCTAAAGGTCCCTTCCAACCCAAAGCATTCTATGATTCTATGAAACACAAGCAGTATAGACTGAATGGTTACTGTTTTACCTATATGATGTTTTTCTGGAGAAGACCTACATTGGGAGAGATAGGAGCTTTCCTTTATTCTCTGCAAAAGTCACTTTTTTTGAGATGGGCTAATATTGCTTGAGTGTCCTGTATATTTCTATTGGAAATATATTTTATAAGTTAAATTTCTTATCTATGTTAGTTTCATTATTTACTGTAGAAACATCATCATTAGCTTGTGATCCTACCTTGTTTATGTTGACATGCTTTACATTTCCAAATATGAATTTCACTTTTTCCTTCAACCCCATAAATATTCTTCAATTTTTGAAAAACTCAGAGCCCTATCTTCAGTTCTGTCACTATGTCACCTTTGTCCTAAACCTGCTTCTAAGCAGTAGCACACATTCATGCGAAGACAAAGTCAAAGCCCTGAGCTGTACTGCCTGCTTTTGCATGTCCCAGAACCCTGTGTGGTGTGGTTGATGGTCAGTCCTTAGAAGTCTGGTAAGGCACGTGTTTACAGCTGTTTAATTTTCTTTTAAGATGACATGTCCAGAACTTCATTTCATTTGTTGCTCAGATGAGAATATTGAACTGAGAAATAATAATTGTAACAGAAAGTACTTTCAGTAACACGAATGGCCAGGTACATAACTGATGTAAAGCTGATAGTGCCTGATACCGACTTAAACCAATGGAGGTTCTAGACTGACTTTTATGGGAGGTGATCTACCTTACCTTTTTGGTTGTGTTAACTTCAAGAAGTACCAGTTAGTTTGATGAAACGCTTGGATTTGGGGGAGAAGAAAGCACATGGTATATTCTAACTTTGTAGGAAGAGGTAGATTTGATAGGGTTGTAAGTATATTTGTCTCCACCATGGCTTTATGTATTTCTTCCATTACCCTATTATGTGTCTTCTGTGTAGGTTTTTTGTGCATTTTCTTCTTGGAGCACTGATGTGAAGTAAGAAAATGCCATTATTCTCATTTTACAGATTAGGAATGGAAATGCGGTGACAATGAGGCCCAGATCCTCAAAGAAACGAAAGTGCCCAATTCGTTCTTCTTCATGTTAGAATTGGGTACCTTCCTGCATTTAGAGAAAAAGGGCTTTACAGTTTGTTGAGGCACGAAGAATTGAGCATAGCACTTTAAAGTGAAAAGTGACAGAAAGCTCTAAACCATATTTGCACTTATGAGAAACATAAAATTCAGCAGTCTGTTATCACAGTCGTGGGAAGATGAAGTTCACTTTAATTATTTTTGGGATTGTAACTTCCGTCGTGAATTTAGAGTAGTGGAGGGGAATGCCTTTTTTCCCCTTTCTAAATAAATAAATTAAAAAATAAAATCACTGGATACTCTTCTCCATTCACAAGCAAATAATACCATGGTGATAGACTGAAAAGAGTAAAAAATAGTCATTTACGCAAGTTTCCTAGGAAATAGCACTGTTCGTGCGAACTTTTTATTCCATTGTCTCTCTCACACTTTTTCCTATTTATCTCTATGGAATAATTGTACTTCAATATGCAATTTTGTCAAATTTATATCCGCAATCTCTTTCACTGAAATATAGTCTGAATCAATTATATCTTGAGTTAGCTGCTGTAGTAGAAACATACACCTGAAACACAGGGAGTGAAGGAAGGAACAAAGGCTTCCTCCTTCTCTATTATTGCTGTCTAACATAAATTCTGTAGTCTGAAATCAGCGGCTGTGCTGGTGTGCTCTTGTCCTTTGGATTATTTTAGTAATTGCTTAAACATTTAAAAAAGCTCAGTGACCTTGAATGCACAGTTTGGGGGTAACAGTTATTTTCTGAGTTATTTCTTCTCTCTCTCCTAAAACTCTGTCATTCTGTAGTAAGTTTCTGCAGTGTTCTCATTAACTCCAATTTTCTCTGCAAGTGGTTTTGTTACTGGAGCATGTAATAGCTACCAGAGCACACATTTTTTTTTTCTTTGTTTTGTTTGTTTCTTAAACAATGTTTCTTCAGGGAGCAAACAATTTATAGGACATTCTCTCTGGGAATCAACTCTAAAAAGTATATGCTATCCAGATATAAGACTAAATTATTGCCATTTAAGACAGCAAGTTAGGAAAGGCCAGTCAACCCAGTCAAAGACTCTCTGTGTATCAAATTATGATCAGGCAAATTTCTCTTTCTTTAAAAATGCTGTATGAATACAGTTTAGCATGCAGGCTACATTGTCGTCTTGTTTTTAGAATAAAGCAAAGCAGGTAGTAATGTATCAAGAGTTAAACTATCTTCTTTAATTTGTAGTCAATATTTTACCACACTCTTAAGGCTGTTCTTAGAAATGAAACAAAGTAATAGGGACAACAACTTCTTCTGTAGTTTCCTCCTTCAAGTTTTCCAGGACACTAACCTTCTATACAGTATCCATGCTGAAAAAATAGAGAAGGGGATTCATTCCTCTTGAAAAGTTAGAGGAAACACTAGTTGCACAGTAATGCAGACCTCAGTTTATGCCTGCTGAAGTGCAGTTCACAGTATCTTTTTTCTTTAAATTAGGTAAAGACAAGCTAATAACACTTCATCTCCTTGGAGAGATGTTTGCATTATTTCATATATAAATTAAGAGCAAAAGCCAGGCAACTGGTACATTATATTTAGATGTTTCATCATACTGGCTTTTGTTTCTAATGTTTTAGTCCTTTGCTAAGAAAGAAGGCCAAAATTAATTCATTCTCCCTACAGATGTAGGCTGCTATTTGAAGCAGTAAGTTGCTTGCCTCCTCACCCAAATATTTACTCTGTATTTTTTTTTTCTTTTAGGGCCTGGTCCTACTGAAGTCAGTATAAAAAAGCCTGACTGATTTGAATAACAATTTGCTCAAGATTTGTTTTTTTTTCTTTCCTCTCATACAGTTTTGCAGTTTTCGGAGTTTTATGTGCTCTGGTTTTGACTGACATCATACTGTAAAGGGGTCAAATAAAAAGCCCATGGCTTTGTGGTTCTGCACAAGACTGAAGAGGATAAATGTTTTTCTTATTTAATCTCTGCTATAGGCTTTCTGTGTAAGAATGAATAGAACTATAGGCTCTATTCTTTACCTCGCATATGCTGATAAACTTCATTTACCTCATAGGGACGCTGGGCAGGCAGGCTCGCAGGAGAAGATAGAGCCAATGTGCCAAAAGTTTTCTAACTCACTGCGCTCACCTCTTGTCCAGTCCCTCCTCTCTTTCCACACCCATTTCTCTTTATGGCTTTCTGATACACAGTGACATGAGTAGGCAAAGCCTGCTGCACTGATACTGTGAAATTCTCTTAATTTGTAACATAACTATTTCCTACAAAAACAGACCTCTGCAGAAACAAAAGTAATGAGAGGATTATGTTTTCTTGGTGCTTACAGCCACCAAGTCACATTTATAATTAGCCTGGTAAATTGATTAGAATATATAACCTAAGCATCAAATGGAAGTGTTGAAATCATTAAAGAGCTTTCATTTTAATTGCAAAAAGTACAAAAAAGCCCCAAACATAAACAAATAAACACGAGATGAACTCAGAAGACGAATGTTTCCAAACTGGACCAAATAATGATAATTATTCTGCATAGTCTTGTCTCATACTGAGATAAAAATCAGTTTTAAAATCTGTAAAAGCAGTTGAGCCATGATTTCTGGGTGAAAAAAGAAAAGCCTTTCTTGACTGAAAACAGCTTGTGGCTAATGAGATATGAGCCTGTCAATTCTGCTGGAAAGCAGTATTGGTCCTCCACAAAGGATCTCAAAAACAACCTGTGATAGAATATACTTAACTATAGCTCCATCTAGGCAAAATAGTTGTAATTATTTTGCTAACAAAGCTCCCTAAAATGAGCAGAGGGACCAGGATACAGCATGGTGACAGCGATATCTAGATGCCCTATTCTTTTTGCAATAGCTTCATTACTTACTGTAATTTATCTTCATATAACCTTGTAGTGTTTTCCAACGAATCTTCATGCTTCCTCTTTAGATACAAGGGGATTGTAATGTCGGACAACAGTACTGGGTTTTTTTTCCCTCATTCTTTCTTTGTTAGTATACTCCAGACAGACACTAAAATTGTTTGATTTGCCTCAAGGTTTGATCACAGAACAGAAACTATTTGCATATACTGTAGTGGATATATATCTGTCTGATTGACCTGACCTGCCGGTGGAGGGTAGAAGTGTCATTGCCAACCATTTCTTGTGAAAGCAAGCAAGCTGGATGTAGCCCTGTCTGTAGAATGGTCATCATCTGAGTCACATTTGTTATCTTGATCATACCTGTCAATTACCTCAGTTAATAGTAAAGTAGGAAGTAAATTGCAGTGAACTTACCTAAAAAGCTGTGTTCAGAATAGTATTTATTATTTACATGTTCTGCATTTTCTATATGTTTATAAAACCAAAATGGCCCTTTAATACTTACTAAGAAGCATTTGAGGGGGGGCTTCTCTTTGGTGCAAATTAAAATTCGTGTGAAAGATATAACTTTCACTTCCCTCCCCTGCCCCATCTTACCTTCTTACACCCCCATCTTACACTCCTGCCTTCTGTTTCTTCAGCTAAGCAGGGATAATTCCCATATTCCTGGTGTTGATCAGCCTCATGGTTTTTTTCTGCATTCTCTAAAGGCTGACAAGCAGCAACAGCCTGGAGTGCGTGTGGGTGCATACTTTCAAGAGAGCCCTGGCCTTTGCAAGCCCAGTGTCCCATCATCATCATGTAATCCCATATGATAGTTTTTCTCCTGGTGCATCTCCTAAAGCAAGTCTCAGTACCTGCCCTTAGTACAAGTACCAAATTTGGGCATCTTTTCCATACCTGCAACCTGAAATAAGGAATTACTAGTCTATTGTATAATGTACTGCTGAGATTTCTGGAGTGGAGTGTAGCATCTTGGCTGCTCGTGTTCAGGGAAGAGAAGGGCTGCCAAGTTGTTCCAGGAATGGAGGGGCCATCCGGCGAGAGACAAATAAAATATCTTGGTTTGTTCAGCTAGCACAGTGCAGACTAAAAGGTGATGTATCTGGGAAGTGCTTAATGCACTGCTCATCAGTGGAGGAAGTGCTTAGAGGTTTTCCACTGGATGTTGAAATTTAATGTATAATCAATTATTATTAAGTCATATGCTACGTTCTTTATTCCTTTCTGCTCACGCATACTGACCATGCAGGAGTTTTGCTGAGTAAAGAACAATTTCGTTCAGTATTGTTTGCTATTGCTATGAGTGCAGTTTTGTTACTGCCATCATCACTTTTGGTTTTCAACAAGATAAATTAAGTATGACGCAAGGATTTCTGTTTTTGTGACATTGGTGAATCCAATTCAGAAATTGAAGAGATTTAGGTAGAGTTGGATTCATTACTAAAATCTGGAAGTCACCTTAAAATTCTTGGAAATCCACTGTCTTTTTTATTTTACTTCTTGATGGTGTTCAAAATTTGTGCATCAAATATAAAAAAATTCCACAAATAGACATTTATATTTTTAAAATTAACTTGATTATTACAAGGACTTATACGCAAAGAAGGAAGCTATGTTTAGATGGGGAGAATAGAAATTATCTCAAATCATTTGTAGAATGAGTGTAGAACTGTTGTTTAACAGTAGATATGCACAAACCAGAAGATACATGTGGTTTGAACAATGTATGCAACAAAGTAATATAAATTTTCATCCATACACTCAAATGGAAGCATTATAAAGTTTATTTTATCACTGTTTCAAGTCCCTGTTCCCCATAAGTACTTTTCTCTGTCCTATGGCAGCAGCAGCGGTATGGGCTGAAATCAGATGAGAGGAAGTGGAAACACATGCATAAAAAATAAATTAAAAAAAAAAACAAAACATTTTTGAGCCAAATCTTTTTACAAGTTGAATAAGCTTCATTATTTCTTTTGTGTAGATTGGTTAGCAAAGCATAGGTTAAATGGATTGCCTGAGGTCATGTGAGAAGTCAATGGTAGATTTAGGAATACTTTTCAAATATTTTCAAAATCTCAGATTTTGAAATCTGAGTTTTCAGCTAGTTTCATGGGGCTATGTCTCACTGACATTACCACCATGAAAGGAAATAAGAACATTAGTTTGTAGTTAAATTTTCTGCCTTAATATAAACTTCTATTATGCTCTGTTTTAAAGCAAATCTTCGTTAGGAATGAATTTATTTTCAATATGGTTTTGAATACATTTATAAATGAATGTTTGACTAATTTAGTATTTTCATGACTTCTTAAATTACAGTTATGTCTAGAGAAAGGTAACTGTAATCTTTAAAATCTATTTGACTGCTGTAAGGCCTTTAACTTGAAATAGCATGATGTCTTGAGCAATAACAAAAACTTATTCAAAACCAACCTTACAAGCATTAGGCAGATTAGAACTGTTTGAAAAAATAAGGTCAAAATGTAATGATAAACAAGAACTCACCTTTCAACAGTCGTGTTTCTGTGCATTTGTCTGCTTGGGAAAGCGGTTGGTACTGTACTATTTAGATGGTTTTCAGAGTCGGTTCTTAGAAACACCCTGGGAAACGCAATTGTTGCCAGCAGTGTTTGCAGATGCCACAAAGACTGTGGATATATGAAATAATGAAGAGCACAGGTCACTGGGCTCAAAGAAACATATGTTTCAGTGCACTGAAACATAGGGACATACATCTAAGCTACAGGAGAACTGGAACACTTTGGAGCAGTGTCTGAGAAAAAACACCGGCATCATGGTAGACTGTTAGTCAAACTTGGGTCCCTATCTGACCCTGTGGCCAAGGGGACTCATTTAGGTGTGCAAACAAGAATATGAAGTGCTGGTAGAGAAGTGGCATCACCTTTGTATTTTTTCCTTCTGTGACTGCTTGCAGTGGGGTTTCCAGGTCTGGGCTCCACACTTCAGAAAAAAGATGACAAATTGAAGAGGGCACAGAGAAGAGACACAGACTAATTAAAGGATTAGAAAAATAATGATTTCTACAGAAAGACTTAGGAGCTCAATTTATTTAGATTATCAAAGAGAAGGTTAGTGGGTGATATGATCACAGTCTCTAAGTACCTACAAAAGAAAGAGAAATTTGGTAATAGAGGGCTCTTCAGAGCAGAGAAAAAGATATAGCAAGAGCCAGTGGATGCTAGGTGCTGCAGTGAGACAAATTCAGACTGGGAATAAAATCCTGTTTTCTTGTTTAAACAATGATGACCGTTGCTCTGTGAAATACGTTACCAAAGGTGCCACTGGGTTTTCCATTAATAGACTTCTTAAGTCAAGATGGAATGCTTTTGTTAGAAGACATTGTCTTGTTCAATCTCTGCTCCCAGAGTTAAAGAAGAAATTAAGACAATGTCGTGGTTTAACCCCAGTTGGCAACTAAGTTGGCAACTAAGCACCACACAGCCGCTTGCTCACCCTCCAACCCTGCCCCGTGGGATGGGGGAGAGAATCCAGTAAAAAGTAAAACCCGTGGGTTGGGATAAAGGCAGTTTAATAGGACAGCAGAGGGAGAGAAAATAATAATAATAATAATGACAGCAGGATATATAAAATAAGTGATGCACAATGTTATTGCTCACCACCTGCCGACCGATGCCCAGCCAGTCCCTGAGCAATGATCACTGCCC
Organism: Balaeniceps rex; assembly: GCA_013401315.1. Lineage (NCBI taxonomy): Eukaryota > Metazoa > Chordata > Aves > Pelecaniformes > Balaenicipitidae > Balaeniceps > Balaeniceps rex. The sequence continues at coordinate 9,329 of VYZW01031256.1, read as the reverse complement.
CCTGCCAATTCCCCTCAGTTTATATACTGAGCATGACGTCATGTGGTATGGAATAGCCCTTTGGCCAGTGTGGGTCAGCTGTCCTGGCTGTGCCCCCTCCCAGTTCCTTGTGTACCTGGCAGAGCATGGGAAGCTGAAAAAGAAAGTCCTTGACTAGGGTAAGCACTATTTGGCAACAAACAAAACATCAGTGTGTTATCAGCATTCTTCTCATACTAAATCCAAAACACTGCACTATGCCAGCTACTAGGAAGAAAATTAACTCTAACCCAGCCAAAACCAGGACAGACAAGAATGTTTAATAATTATATTAAGAACCGTTCATCACAGTGGTAGCATCCAGTTGTTGAAATGATGATGAAAACTGTGTTTCTTTTAACTGCTGGACTCAATCTGGCAGGGACTTTAGGTTTGCCTTCTTATTGAAGGTTCATCACCAGGTATTCTTGACTTAATGGGACCATTCACATGGATCAGAACCAGTGTACTCAATGCTGGGAGTATGAATGCTTTTTTGCAGTTCTGGTGAGTTATCCCAGGTGTAAGGGTGTTTTCCAAAGCAAGTACCTCAGGCAATGTTGTGATTCCAGTCAGAGGCCTCCAGCCATGGGTCGCTGTGCTGCAGCGGGAGCCTGCTGCCCCCGCAGCTCAATGGTGATACCTAGAACTGGCTGAGAACACCTTGTCTGCGTCACTGATGGCCTGGGTTCTCCATCGCAGTGAGTGTTTGCGTGGGCTGGCAGCTTCACTGCCATGCTTCCTACCTACCTATTTAACAGAAACGGGCCTCTCCCACAAAATATTGTCAGTCCCCCCAGGACCAGATCTAATCTTTAGTGGCATAAAACCATTTCTTTGACACTTGGAATGCTGTGTTAAATGGCATGATGTTGGTGCTTGCTATAATGTTCATCTCTCTGGTACAGGCTTTTACAACCTTCTCCAGTCCTTCCAGCCCCAAAGATCCTACTTCAATAACGCAAATTAGGTGCTGATACAAACAATAAAGTAAATCTCATAAATGATTCTTTGTCTTGGTTTTCCCATCACTTACTAATAACTTTGGTCTTCATTAAGAGGTGTGCAGTATCCATTCTTTTGGTCTTGCTTTGTCTATTTTTCTCTGTTCTGCACAGGCTCCCTTCTTTCCACTTGGGCTAGTTTCCAGATTAAATGGCTCATTTTCTCTGTACTTCTTTCTCCACTCCAAGTTTCCTGTGAAGCTATGTGCATCTTCTCCAGATCCACACAGCTTCTGTATTGGTAAGGGATAGTATGAATGCTTTGGTTTCACTTTTATATGCTAGATAAATTCTTGCTTCCAAAACATCAGCGTGCAGTAGAGTGGCCAGAGAAAAGAAAGTTCTCCTGACCTCTGTCAGATCATGGCATCTACAGTTTCCATTTAAATGGTTGATCAGAGAAGTTTACCTACTAACTACTTTTCCAGTCAAACAAGTCTGTGACTTGACAATCATTAGTAAACAATAGACTGCACATACACTGACACCTTCGTGATAAGAACTATAATATCAGAAAGAGAATATAGTGTAATTCTGGGGAGATTTCCCAAATTATGTTAATAGGGTCCTAAATCATTACAGCAGTTCTTTATTAAACTATCTTCAATTCCTAGTCTTTAATGTAAATGACAGATTTCACTGTGCTAATCTCTGGTGCTAGGTTCTGTTTAATGCTTCTTGTATGCAAAAAATACTTTAGCCCACATAGCCTTTTATGCACAACTCATACTTTAGAAGGTTATTTCTTTGGTAAGACGCCTGTAATTTAGTGGAAGTAATAACAGGCTGTGTGCATTTTTCTGGATTTTTAAAATTCTAATTTAAGCGATAAGCAATTTATGCAATATCTTGAGGTTCCTTGACACATTGGAATTGAAAGAGGAGAAATGGAAGGAAATGACAAATCTTTTCTGTTTTCTTTTTTTTTCCATCCTTGTTTATGATTTTTCACTCATCAAGTATTTCTCAACATGTGGTTTTCAAGAAGCAGGGTTTGATTAATGAAGTGTCAGATACAGAGGATGTCATGAAAATTTTGGCATTTATTGTTTGCAGCATTTAAATTAGCCATGGTGTTTTCAATATTCCTTATTTTTTATTTACTATATCTGGTATCCTGTTGATTGTAAATACCCTCTTATAGTAAATATCAGTACATAGTAAATTTTGATCTTTAGACATCTGCAGGAAGTTGATATTTATACAAAAATTATACCAGTTATTCAGTTTTGCATTTTGATGGAAATTCTTTATTTATTTATTTTAAACCAAGACAGTGCAGAATGTTACACTACCTAAACCTAACGGTTTCAGTGATGTAGATGCTTATGTACCAGGCCTAAGGCCATCAAAATTATTTTACATAGTGAAATGGATGGCTATCAAAACCTGGCTAGAATTACATCTTTGGCAATATCAGCAAGTCAAATAGAAGTTCCGTTGTTAATCTTTTATTTAGTAATTCCTTACTCTGGTCATCTGAAAACCTGTATTCTAGATAATAGACTTCTATATTATTGTGCCTCCATATAGAAGGCGTGCCTCAGTTGAACTTAGCTGGGAACAAGTCTGATGAGAGCTGCTAAAACAGGATGTTTCTGTGAAGGTTTTATGCTGGATTCATGATTCCGTATTGGTATAATTAGTGGATATTGTATATATAATTTCCTTGATGTACTTATGACATGTCTATGAGCTTGTTCACTCCTGTAGGACTGTAAAGAGATTTTTTTCACTTCTGCCACATCCCACTTGAGTGTCAATCTTTGTATTATACTTCATATGCTAGCAGCTCTACCTACCCTTGAGTGCTTCTTGTATTAACAGAACCTGTATAAAAGGAGGGAAAGAAAGAAGCATATATTTGATTTAGACTATTGGATTGTTTTTCTTTTGCGTTGTATCCTTGAATAAATTAATATGTCTCCCAGATAATGATGTGCCTTGCTTATTACCGATGAACATTTCTTTCCCCACCCATGTTAAAAATGACTTCCATGTTTTTACTGTGCTCCCTTGTTGCAATGCTCTTTGTCAGAATGTGTTGTGCTGTTTGACAAGGTGTGTGCTATTCTCACAATACATAAACACTTTAGTCTAACTCTGCCATTGAAAACACTTGTGATTCAAGAATCTGGGTGATACTGCTCCTGTATTGTGTAGAGGTATTTGGAAATCTTCCCAGTGACTTTTCAGCAAGCACTTAATGTGATTCATAATGCTCTGGGATAGAATCACAGATGTGAAAGAGACCTACTACATCATCACTTCCATTTTCATATGAGATCAGGTTATATTCCCTCAACAGAAGATGCATCGAGTATTAGATTCACACTACATTTGCTCTCCAACAACTTTCCAAACCTGGCAGGAAAAACATCATCCTGAGAGTTCTTTTAAAAGCATAAGGGAGTCAAGGCTGCCCTGACCCTCTCTTTTAAAAATCCTGTGCAGATTTTTATGTTACACTTTCAGCAATGTTATCAACAGCCATTTAACCATATTATCTGTACTGAGACATCTAGTTAGGTATGTAGCACGTGAGCCCTATGCGGAGACATATCCTGGATGTACGGGTATGTCTGAGGAGATTAAATTGCAGAGTATTTCTGTGGAATTAATCAGTATGACTTACAGGGG
>VYZW01031255.1:92419-108239 GCA_013401315.1 Balaeniceps rex | reverse complement strand
CCAACCCAAAGCATTCTATGATTCTATGATTCTATCCTTATGTTTGACCATTCCCTTTACTTCTTAAGGTGTTTCTTCAGCATTCTTCTGCTTTTCTGGTGTTCAGAACCCAATGTAGATATTATCACATCTAATTATAAAGGAATGAATATCACTTCATTGTTGCAGCCAGATAAGTCCTGTCTTTTCTTAACACAGCTCAAAGTTCAGGTCTTATATGGACGCTAAGCTCTATGTTGTATCATAAATTTTTCTTTCACTAGAAATATTTTTGCTGACTTGCCTTTTCCCAGATTAGCTCCACCACTTCTATACTACCAATAAATTGTTAAATTTCCTAGATCTCATTGTATAACTCCCTAGTGCTCCAGGTTGTTTGCCAGCAAAAGCAAACAATGCCCAGAACATTACTAATTTCACTGACTGTACAGTAATAAATAAACTTTCATCAACATTGTAGATTTATATGTTGCGTCAGCTTGTAGATAGCACCAATAAACATCAACCACGTGAGATTTCTAGTTTGTAAATCATTTCGCTCTCTCTCTCATTTCTGTTTTTTGTAATACTTGGAAAATTATGTGATGGTGTCCTGTGCTGTTAACACACTGACAATCAGCAATGCAATTACAAGTCTTACATTCAAATTAGCACAATGAAAACATCTAGATTGTAAAATATGTGGTCTTGCTGTCCAGCTCACTGTCTCGACTGCAACTAATTTTCCCCCCCAGAAATGGGGGGAAGGGTGCGGGGCTGGGAGAAGGGGTTGGAAAAGTCAGTGCTAAATGAACAAATTATTTCAAATAATACCAAAAAATTCATTTAAAAACAAAAACAAAAACACAATCCCCAAAGCTTTTTTTCTGCTACCTGTCTGAATCCATTTTGAGTAAGCTGGAAGGTGCTAACTGGCTGGAGTGCAGCCACCGAGGGCCTGAGCCTCTGTAAAGCCTATTCCCACCAACAAAGGTTTCAAAGGAGATGTTTGTTCCGCTTTCGACAGAGTCATTTTATTTTAGCAGATACCCCTAGTAACCTCAAAAAGTTGTATTTAATCTAGATGAAGGTATATTTTAATGTGGGGGTATTTTTTTTTTAGCTGGCAGCCATAGAATTATGTCTTGCTATGGAGACTTTTGTACAGTAAAGTTATTTCAATCACTTAAGAAACCTCAAGATTTATTTATTAAAGGGTATCTATCTTTCATCTTCATTGAATTTCACTCTGCTTCAGTATGATAATTGGGTGTCAACTTTCCTGTTGTATTTTTTGGTTGAAATGCAGCTTGCCTCCTGGATTAGATAGCAGCTACTGATAACAGAGCACCGTCTCCTGCTTCATCAGCTGCACTTCACTAAGGAGGCACACTGATGGGAGAGATTAAGTACTGCACTGAGCCCAATCAAATAAACTCTGTAGCGATGTCATGGTTTAACCCCAGTCAGCAACTAAGCACCACACAGCCCCTCCCCCCCACCCAGTGGGATGGGGGAGAGAATCGGAAAAAAAGGTAAAACCCGTGAGTTGAGATAAAGACAGTTTAATAGGACAGCAGAGGAAGAGAAAGTAATAATAATAATGATGATGATAAAGGAATATACAAAACAAGTGATGCACAACACAATTGCTCATCACCCACTGACCGATGCCCAGCCAGCTCCCTAGCAGCAATCGCTGCCCCCCGGCCAACTCCCCACAGTTTATATACTGAGCATGGTGTCATATGGTATGGAATAGCCCTTTGGTCAGTTTGGGTCAGCTGTCCTGGCTGTGCCCCCTCCCAGCTTCTTGTGCACCTGGCAGAGCATGGGAAGCTGAAAAAGTCCTTGACTAGGGTAAGCACTACTTAGCAACAACTAAACCATCAGTGCGTTATCAACATTATTCTCATCCTAAATCCAAAACACAGCACTATGCCAGCTACTAGGAAGAAAATTGACTCTATCCCAGCTGAAACCAGGACAAGCAACTATTACCTTGGTCCCCCAGGAAATGGCAACAAGCCTGGCAGAGAGGTGACTCGGAAAGGTTGTGACACCTCTGCCACAGAGAGGGATGCTCTCCACTGAGGGGACACTGCTGTGCAGCCCTGGGGTCTGGGGTGCATGGGGGGCCAACGGGACTGATTGCTCATAAAGGGTCTGTCTGGCCCCTGAATCTTCTGCTACCTTTTCTTCTGTTTTCTGCATTGGTGCTTCCTTACCTGAGCAGGTAAAATGATCTCAAAACTATTTTCCCAGGGTTAGACTTTGATTGCCTGAAGAATAAAACTGGGCCTCTCTTTCTGTGTAGGTTAAATTTCTACAAACCACTAAGTTCAGCAAGCAGTACAAGTAACTAAAATCCAAATCTTGATCTTTTTCTTTACCTCTCCTCCCCTCCTCATTCCCCCCACTGCAAAAAAAAATATTCAGACAGTTCTGTTTCTACTTTCCAGATGTGAACAACTGGATTAAATTCTATGGAGAGCTTTTAAAAAATCATAACAAGTCAATGGGTCACGGTCTTCACAGCATAAAGGAAAAAAATGCTAAAACCTCATTTCTGAGACCAAGCAACATGGCTGCAGCAGCTGCAAGGTCACAGAGATTGAAACAGAACCATGAAAAAGAAACCACAGCCACAAGAACGACAGCAGAAATGACTTGTAATTTTTTTCCATCATAGCGACTGGAGAACTGCATTCCTTTCTGTAAGCAAAGCTGGCTCAATTGCTATACCACCAAAATTGTTTCCCCTGTTTGGGAATGAAAAGGCTTTCCCACCTCAGTGAAAAGTTTTTGATATTTGAATCAAGATCATTGAGGAGATTCAACAGAGCAAATAATGCTCTCTGAAACTTGTGAAGATTATTTATTGTGACAGTTATTCATTTTGAAAATAAAAGTGCCTTGGATGACAGAACAACATAGACAACACTGGAGATGTTACCCAGAAATATCAAAACCTGTTTTCCCTCACCAGCTTGGATTCTTTCTGCCAGTCTCTGAAAGGTAGCAAGATGAAAAGAGATGAGTCAAGCCTGTACACTCACCAGGAAAACTCTGATCTTTCTCCTCCCACCTCTTTTCAAGAGGCTAAATAAAGCTACAGCAGGAGCAGCAGTCTTAAGGTGCAGAGTAAAGCTGCATGAACACCACAGAAAGCTTTGTGGAAAGGTATTTGAAGCAGAAGCATGAGCTCACTTAGCATTTGTGACTTCAGCTTTCTGTGAACACTCTTAATAATAAAATTGCTGATTTTGTCAATACAGACACCTTTGAAAAATACTAGATCTCTTGACATGACTAAGTAAAAATAATGCTATGTATTTTAGGTAAACTATCATATATGATCAAGTCTAAATGTAGGTTTTTTCAAGTAAAAATTAGTTGATTTACTAAAATCTAAGTAGCAATGTATTCAATTGTTCTGCTTTCTATACAGTCTCTGGGGCTTAAAAACAAGGAAGAAATTTCCTAAACCCTTTTATTGTACTGTACTGAATAAAGGTAAGAAATGCAGAAAGCATCATTAAGTAACTGGTGCTTTTTAAAATTATTTTGTTCCTTAAGGAACTATTTTTAAATTCATATGAAAATATAAAGGTATAAAAAGGCACAAAAAGTGGTATTTTCTAATAAGATACTAAATTTAATTGGGAGAAAAAATCACACTGGCTTAGAGTAACATTTTGCTGTATATAAACTTGCATTCAACGCGCAGAGACAGACGTTTCTTGAATGTACAAGTATACTTGCTGTTTCTGCAGTGAAGTTCTGTAATTACGTACACCTAATATGTTTATTGTTACTAGCATTAAGACTTTAATGTAAAAATTTACACTTCCCATCAATAATTAATCCTGTTTAGAGGGAGATATATATAATAGCAACACTATTTCATACTAAGCACTTAAATTTTTAAGGCGGCTGCAGGGAGAAATAGCTAAAACTATAATCACTTTAACTTATTCTTTCAATGAAGCTTTTCATTTAGAGGTTTGCTGCTTGGAGTGCCTTAGCACTTTGCCACCTCTGGCACGTCCATCACACGAGTGCAGGGCTGGCCATGATGGCTGCACACAAAGTCAGAGCTGGTGAGTGAGGTGAGAGACAAGAGCAGGAGGTATGTGAGCAAGTAGAGCCTGAGAGCAGCACAACCATGCTTTGGGAAAAGGGCAAGGGAAAAGCCCATCCCATCACATTGAAGGACCAGCTAGGCCAGCATGGTGCAGCTGAGGGGAACTTGTGCTGAACCCAGAAGAACTAGGTGGATAAACTGAGTCCAAGTCCTTGCTAGGCTCTTTATCACTACATGAGACTTTCTTTGTGTTTCTAGCTACTACATCTTATTAAATACCAACATGGAGGTAGAGAGCTGGCAAAACTCTGGCTTTACTAACCCAGAGAGTGGTCATTGGGCATCAGTATGCATTTGAGGAAACAGTTCTTCTGTGTTAAAGGTAGCAAATAGCACCTTTACTGTGTAAATTTTGTCCTTGGTGATTGATTCTGCATTTAAAATGCTGAAGGCTTTCTTATTATTTCTCTAGGAGTGAGAAATTGTCTACTGAGCTTTTAAATTCTTAAATCGTAATTCTAGTTTTAAGCTAGTTAGCCACACCTCAGGACAGATTTGTACATGGGTCACAATTCACTGCCAGCAGCCAGACTCACTGGTATTTTATGCCTCTGTCATGATCTAAGGAGTCATTATCACATTTTAGAAATGGCATTTCTAAAATACAGCGTACCTAGTCATTCTGCTATATGCTTAACCCCATTAAAATGCTCACTGCTCAGAAATCTTTGATCATGTAGAACTGGCAACAGCTGGTTTACAGAAAATCAATACCAATGCTACTAAATGAAGGTGATTCACTGTCCACAACAGTTTTATTTTCAGAAGTGTTTGATTCTTGATTCACCAACTTGTTCTTATTATGCATCATTCATGCTTAAATATTGAGATGTTCAAAGTTCTCCAGGATACAAGGTCAGGAAAAGTGGCATGTGGCAATGTGATATGCTTGCTGAGCCTCAAGCAAGTGATGGAAATGAAGCAATGCTTAAGATTTATTCACATTTTCATGGTAACAAATGAGAACTGCATGTATTCGCTGGCAGGTAATTTAAGTGGAGACAGATAGCTATGGGGCAAAGTGGAGCATCCTGCTGCAAAGGGTCACATACAGCTCTTCCGGCATAGGAGTTTAGTCTTTAATCTTCTCTGGCTAAATCTGGCTTATTTTTTAAAAACTCAGCCAAGCAATATGATAATGAGATACAAAGGGAACCCCTTTTAAATTGTAAGAGTTGTACAGTGTTACACTTTTTGGATTTACTACTCAAAATAAGAAGGAAACCTGAGTATGATCCAACGGTGTCAATGCAAGAGCAACAATTTCAGTGCCAATTTCAGCCCATTGTTCACTGAAATTGGAGGAAAAAGGCACTTAATAATTCTTTAATTCTTAATGGAAATCAAACTGATATTTAGGGACATATATCCCCCATACAGAGTCCCAAATAATATCAAGAGCATGAGAAAAAAGAATACTGGCAGAAAGCTTGCTTGCGACAAACAATCTCTACCCACAGAACATTGTTTAGAGATTTTTGAACAATTGGCTTTGATTTAAAACTATGCTTAAATGTCAATTAGGTGTGAGATACATAGTGGTTTACCCTCTGGCAGGAGTTTAAAGTCTTAAAAGACGATAATTCAATCTGTGAAAGTAACATCTATAGTTACGTGTAAAGGTAACAGCCAGACTTCCATCATCACCTTTGACATCCTTTAATTTTAGCAAGCTGTATTCTGAGAAGGACACAACCATGCAGAAAATGATACTGGCCTGCCTTTGTGATTTACTTTCTAAATTTGTGAATTATCTCCCAAAGACTATATTTTCAGGAGTGACTTTACAACTAATATGTCACTTGGGATTGAATTCAGGTGTAGCACTAACAAGCAAATACCACAGGCATCGGTTCAAGCATAAGTTTAGTGTCAAATTTCAATTTGATGTGGATGTTAATCTTTAAATCAACCTCTTGCAAAGCCTCTGGGAGAGCAGGAAAAGGTTTATTAGTTCACTGCAAGAAATCAGTATTACTCTGGCCTTGTTTCCATATTAATACCTTGTTTCACTAACTGGCATGCTCTTGAATCACATGCTAAAAATCTTTTTTTTTACATTTATGCTTTTCCCTGTTTGCTTTAACTTTTCACCTGCTTTCTGCATATGACAGTAATAGAGTTAAGCAAAAATGTTTTTTCATTTTAGTATTTTTATTAAGAGAATGGAAAAATGTCATATGGGATTGTGAACATTTGTGGTTAAGCTCTGGCAGGTGTTTTAAGTTCTTAGACCAAAGAACTTATAGCAACATTGTTAAAGGAACTAACGATTTTAAAGCAACTTGTTTCCATGGGTTTGATGCAGGAAAACTTTATGACAATGTTAGAAAGTTAATCTTTCTTGACTTTCTTCGTCTTCAGCAGAAAGTTCTGACTACAGATCAATGAAGATCAAACTTACATTAAACTGACCAGCAGCAAGGTATAGTTTGAACCAGTGGCACAAAGAGAGGCTACTCTTATTTGCAGCTCTATGAGGAGTCAGCTGGAATCTTTCTTTTGACTCGTGATTGCTCTGACAATTAAAGGCTACTTATCGCTTTCTTGACAATACTCTTCAAGACTAACTATACATTAAACCTTTAGCAAGTGCTTAGCATTCAGAAATTCACCAGCTGAAATAACATCAAGCATTTGGTGACCTTTTAATTTTCTTTCCTATGTAAATAATTATTTTTACAGACTTTCTTACAACTCAAAACATACATATCAGTGCCTTGAGGCACCACAGCCTGAATTAGAGTTCTGTAACTAATAGTGTTGCTATTCAGTGCCCAAGCTGAAGTCGTGGTTCATCAAAGTCTGACCTCTAATGACAAGATCCTCAAGTTGAGTACAAACTAGTTGATCAGAATCAAACTTCAGATTTATTTCAAGACCATTAATCTCAGATTTGTCTTTCTTCATAAGGTGACACACCAGTTTGTTATAGAGGAGAATAGACTTGATTATACCCATCTTAAACAAAAATGTTCTTTCTTGAAACAAAATGGTGTCTAATAGCACATGCCTTTAAGCAATGTCAAAAATGTCAGAAAAAATTTGAGTTTCCTCTAGAGTTAATTTGCTTTAAAAAAAAATTGCTACCATGGTTGCCTTGGATTTAGTTATACACTAACAACATAACTACCACCGGTAGATGCATGAATGTCAAGTGGAATGAAAAGAATAATAAGAGTATTGGATAAGTCCTTTTCTTCAGGTAAAGTCATTCTGCTCACTGTTAGCTTTCCAACAAGAGCAAAATGTCCTTCTTGCTTTAACCTTGTCCAGTCAGCTATTTTCCCTATACTCAATAGACAGCTGGATTGCAGTGCTGAAGAGAGGGAAGGAAAGGATCCATTGGCAACAACTATAAAACAGTGAGAACTCCCCTTGGGTGAAATGGAAGGTAGCCATCAGCACCAAGCTAAACAATAAACTATCAGCTAGATCTGCAACTTCACTTTAGCACCAAGTTCAGAGGAGATGGGTTAAGCAGAAGAAAAGAAGGCAAAATAGCAAGCATATGTCTTAGCAAACACAATATGATCACAGCCCTACAAAGTGGATGGAAAGCTGAAACAGAGAATTTCACATGAATAAGAAAATTCAGAGACTGCTTCTGTTTCAGCTTTTCCAGCTCTTCTCTTCCAGCTCTCCAGTTATATTTCCTTTCCTTTTCCTTACTTTTCATTCATTGCCATTTTTTTGGTTGCTAGTCAAAAGTAGTTTCTTTTTTTTTTAACAAAATAATAAGAAAAAAGGTTAAGCAGAAATTTTCCCAAGTATTTCAACAAATTATACAGAGCTTTAGTCATTTCCAGGCTGATGGTCAAGTAGGTAGAGCTAGTTTTCCCTCAGATGTCCATCCTTTCATTGTCATGCATCCTTGCTAGAAACTACCAACCCAAGTAAATAATAAATGAATGCACTTGCCATCAGGAAGAATAAATGGAATTACCTTGAACTATGGAAACTACAAAATGGAAAAGTAAAAAGCAGCACTATGTAAATATTTTGTGTCCTTAATTTTATCATCTATAATAAGATGTTAAGCTTTGGAAACTTTAAAAAAATGGAAGGAATGAGAAGTGCTGTGGGAAATATGATATATTTTGCTATTGAGAAGCAGCTAGCTTACTGAAGTAAATTTATGTTCTTCAGGAGAAAGTATACAGATATACTTGGTAGAAGCAGAATTCTTCATAAATCCAAAGACTGGACAAAATTTAGATCCAAACTTGAAAATCTCAAATATGAGATTTAACTTGATTCATTACAGAGTTAAAATCTTCTGTTCTTTGGACCTCTATGCATCTCAGCTAGCAATCTTCTGCCCCTAACACTTGTATAATTACAGCTTGTTCATTAGAGGAGCCACCCTTTCTGCATGCGAAGCGGACCAGGCACCTTGGGAAACCTGCTCTGTGTTTGCAGGTTTTAGGGTCACTGCTGTACAAAAAATAAACTCCAACTGCAACACAGACACAGAACCAGAGCTCTAGACCAATGTGTTGATTCTATTTATGTGATAATAATGTATAACCATATCAATGGGAATCATAGAAAAATACCTCTACATTTTCCATGTCTCTCTTCTTCTTCTACCCTTAATATCAGCCAGCCCAGTCATTCATTGCTCATTCAGTATTACTTCCAGAGTTGGGTTTCATAGGCCACAAGGGGTTATTTTTTTAGCTAGGTATATGCCAGATTAATCAAAAACTCTCAAGAATGTAGAGAGCTCCTTTTACCAAAATACAAAAGAGTCAAGGTTTTCATATTTGACATTAGGAAAGTTATTAAACTTTCTCTTGGTCTGAGGTGTTCCACTTACTTGCAACATAGGAGGATGACATACACTAGTATATAATATCATATAGGATAATATCTTTGAAATAAAATCAGCTGATATAAAGCATTCAGCATTTCTGATAGCTGGACAATCAGATGGGACTTCTTTTATGATAAACACATGAGAAACTTGTTTAGTGCGTCAATGTCGTGGTTTAGCCCCAGTCGGCAACTAAGCACCACACAACCGATCGCTCACCCTCCCCCCACCCCCGGTGGGATGGGGGAGAGAATCAGAAGGGCAAGAGTAAGAAAACTCACAGGTTGAGATAAGAACAGTTTAATAATTGAAATAAAATAATAATGATAATAGTAATAAAAATTGCAATGAAAAGGAGAACAAGAGAGAGAAACAAAACCCAGGAAAAACAAGTGATGCAACTGCTCACCACCCGCCGACAGACACCCAGCCAGTCCCCGAGCAGCGATTGCTCCCCCCTGGCCAACTCCCCCCAGTTTATATGCTGAGCATGACATCATATGGTATGGAATAGCCCTTTGGTCAATTTGGATCAACTGTCTTGGCTGTGCCCTCTCCCAGCTTCTTGTGCACCTGGCAGAGCATGGGAAGCTGAAAAAGAAAGTCCTTGACTAGTGTAAATGCGACTTAGCAACAACTAAACCATCAGTGTGTTATCAGCATTCTTCTCATCCTAAATCCAAAACACAGCACTATGCCAGCTACTAGGAAGAAAATTAACTCTAACCCAGCCAAAACCAGGACAGGCAATAAATCCAGGAATTGGTGGAGAACATTACCACCATGACATCAGGAACCATGACATCTCACAGCCATCAATAACATGCCCACAAGATGAACATTCAGGTGGACTCACTATACCATCAGAAAAAAAACAGAGAGAGTAGCAAAAACCCCCTGCATGTTTAAAGACTCACGTACACACACAAAATCACTTATCAATACTGTTTTTCAGCTATTTTCTAACTTCAGGACTCTGAGTTTGGGGGAAACATTCATTTTGGGAATAGAATGGTAGTGTCACCCTCATATGAGATCTACAGTATCTCTGCCAGCCCCCCAGATTTTTCAATGCAATTCTGTAGCTTGGCATCACAATATCAAGGCTTGACTTCACACGGGATCTCAAAAAGTGTTTTGTAAGTACAGCATGTATCTCAACTTTTTACAGGCAAAAGTTTAAAGATGTTATGAACAAGCAAACTCCAATTGTTTATGGCCTACAGTCATGAATTTAATCATTTTTTTAAAACCATTTATGATCATCAGTAGACACAATCTCTTGATTTTTGACTGCTGTACAGTTTCCTCCTAAATGGGGGAGGTCAGGCTGTCCTCAACTACAACGGTTACAATTACCCCACAGACTTCTCAATTTCTCATCTGGAAATCAAGCTGCCTTCATTTCTGGTAGACCTTAAAGCAGTGTCACCCTTTGGCCTTATTCTGAGGTACGAAGCACTGTCAGAAATACCATCTTAAGTGCTACCCCATGACAGTCCTTGCCCTTTCCATGACTGCACATTTATTTCCACTGCTGTACAGTGGTTAACTGCAACTCAGTTTTGCCAACGAGCCAGCTCTGGAACTCCATATGAACGAGATAAATAACCTGAATACGGGATTTATTAAATAATGCCTATTAAATCCTGTATACGTTTTTTCACCCTGAGGTGTTTCACTGTAGAACTCTGCAAACAATTGTGTTGGCACTGCTGAAGAGGTAGCAATGGAGTGAGCACTGGGGATAGTGATGAGGTAACAGATATTGTCTAAGCTAGTATTGCATCTAATATTTGGGGATAGTGATGAGGTAACAGATATTGTCTAAGCTAGTATTGCATCTAATATTTCTGATCAACAAAATGTGTGTGATGACCTCTCTGGAGAAATAAGTGGATAAGTAAGTATGGGAAGGGCAGAAGATGAAGTCAAATCTGGGAGGAGGAGGAGGATACATTTGCAAAGAAAAGATAGGAGAGAAGGGGAGAAAGAAATAAGAGACACAAGATTAAATCCTTTCTCCTTTTGTGGCAAAAACACATCCCTTAGTACACATATGTGTCATCCTAGTACATAAGAAGTCATAATAGCATCAATAGATTTACATAATTAAAGTGAGACACATGCTTAAGAATCCTCTTGAAATAAAGTCATAGTTAACAACTATGTTTAGAAAATGTAACATAATATTACACTTTTTTTTCTTCCTAAACTACTTCCTAAGGAAATTACATAGGCATTTTACATTAAATATGTTTACTTCTTAGAGAATCAATGCTTGAAGCTACAATATAAAAATCACAGTTCTTGCTTTGAGGAGTACTTTTCTTAGAAAAAGCAGGAGACACAAAGCATGCACCAGTTTTTCTGTAATAAAGGTAGATTCTTCCATTAGCTTTTTCTCTGTGCTGTAATGTATTATTAAACACTTAAAGGTATTGCTGATGGAATGTACTACAATAATAGCATAGCTGGAAAAGAGTTCTACTTCTTTTTCAGGATAATTTATTCCATATTGGGCCAACTGGAAAGCTTTTCAGAGACTGTCAGCACTGTTAGCTCTTTTCTGTTAAGGCAAAAGCAAGAGTATTGGATGTGTATTGATTTGATGTTATTCTGAAACTGTACAAGATTTGGAAACTGGAGAGAATTAGATATGTGGGTATACCAGAAAAAAAAAAAAAAAAAAACCAAACAATACAGAAAACTTATCCAGGCTCTGAAAGCAATTGATTTGGGATTTCTTATCAGCACTTTGATTTCGTTCTTTATATTATTTATATATCAGGATGAAAAGTCCATTGATGTTAAAAAAAAAACAACAAAAAACAAATGAGACCCTAATATAATCTGTATTTTATTCACATTTATTTGATACGTGGTCTTTTGCATATTTAGAGGTCTTAGGTTTACATCACAGAGGTAATCAGTGTTACAATTGACTTGCAAAGAATATTCTTGAAGGCTTTCTCCAATATAGATTTTGGCTGTGGTTGCCTCATACACATTAACATCCCAAAGTGTTTAGTTACTAATATGTCTAGGCTCAGTCAACAGCCTGTGTTGTGGGGCACATGCGTTAATCTCATCTAGATGTATATATGAAGTATTTCTGACAGTCTATAGGTGACCAATTACAAGTCTCAGAGGATGGAGACCCTTTGCACTGAAACATACACCATTTATAAAGAAATTATACTGATGAATAATAACACCTTGAGGAGTTTACTCTCAACCTGAATTATTTCATGGATCTATTTTGTAACACATCCACACAAACAGCTGTAACCATGACTAAGATGACAGCAAAGTGAAATATTGGTAACCAACCAAAGCCTCTCACATCAGTTTTCCCTTGAAAGAGAAGATACCCTCAGTCACTGACAGGAAGATGAGGCCTTATTTCCAGTCATGGAGCTGTCTGCAAGATAGTCAAATACATAGGATGAAGACTGGACTGCAGACCTGACTTTTATATCCCAAGGAAGGGAAGGCTGTTTGTAATTTAACGGGAGGTATATCAAAACTTTGCACCAAAAACTTAGAGATAAATAGGAAGGAAAATCTGGATCTGACTGGAATCGCTGGAGGACTCCAAGAAAAAATTTCACAGAGAGTGGGATGCTTCTGTGGAAGGCAGCCACAGAGTGAGAGAGAATCCCAACCCCAAACAGCCACAAAAGCATCTAGCAGAGAGCTAGACCGCATGAGACATCTTTTTTGTTTGATCTGTCACTAAGTAGATTGTAAAGGTGGGATTTCCTTTCACTTCATTACCTGTCTGAATAAAATTTGTAAATTATATTATTTAGGAGGTATGAAGCAATAAGGTATTTTTATCTGTATTTTATCTTATAGTGGACTGCCATAATTTTCAAGCAAGTAGTTAGCATCAAGACATTGTTCAGCCAAGATGGAGTGAGTCTACAAAGGTAGGTTTCCAAATACCTTGTCATGTTCCCTGTTCCCCAGAAAATTCCTTTTCTGCCAGGATAGAAGCAGTACAGACCTGTTCGAGATCAGGTTTTTCCAAGACAGGAAATGGAGTAATATAACAAGAGAGAGGCATGCCTAATTTCCCAAAATCTCAAGGGATTTTGCAGTAGACTAGATCTTTATTTAGAGAAATAACTCTGATTCATGTGACTATTGACACTGTGTCAGGAAAGACAAATTATTATAATAATAAATATTCATCAGTAGTTCTATCACAATTTTATCTTTGAAAAGTGACATCAGTGTCATCACATGCTTTTATTTGATCATTAGTGCAGAATATGGCCCATATTAGGAAGATAAAATTTTCTTATTGGCAGACAAATGACCTGTCAGGAAATCCTCAGCCCTATCATAAATGACATCTTGATTTGTTCATCTTTAAAGTTAAGCAAGAAGTTCAGAGTTTTGGTAGATGAAAGGCAGCATGCTCAGCACTTTACATTAAGGACCTAGCATGCAAGAGAGACATTAAAAATAAAGCCTGAAATAGGAACATTAATTTCACAAAAATATTCCTGGTACATTTTTCCCAAACATCAGGGATATCAGATTTTGAAAACTAGTCAAAACTAGATGTTTATGATTGCTCTGTTTATTTAACTTTCAGGAGTGCTTCCTAAATACATCCTATAGAGTTGAATTTACTTCTTTACCTGCTTTCTTGAAGAGTCAGCTTTCTTTTTTAAGCAAAATGTAACTTTTCTGTCCATTTTACAGTGAACGGCCTTGACTGCGGCCATGCAAATCAATAAATAAATTCATACATATATTGTTAAATGGGCTTCAAAACTGTCAGACAATATTGTTGCAGTTTTACCTGATTTAATCATTTTGCTGAAACACTCAGAAAGGAAAGCTCTGCATCTTTCATGCCACTTCCATGAGGGTTTTAGAGACTTAAAGACTGCATAAGTGAGAAAGTCATAGCTGAATAATAACCATGCAGGGTGAATTTTTTCTAACCTGATTGCCCATTAAACCTACATATTCATCTATTTTACATGTCTCAGTCCCTATAGGAATGAGACAAGATGTGAGCCAAAGCCCACTGACCTCAAGAGGTGCATTCCATTCACTGAAATGGTTTTGGACAAGACTCAGAATGAGCACTTATTCACTCTTTAACTGTTGTTGCAGGTTCAAAGGTAGAAAGCCAAATTAGATTGCCAGTTTTGAAAAGATAGTCCTGCAGGACTGTAGTTCTAATTTACTTTTTTCAAATAAGTATTCATTAAGCACCTATATTATACTGCACGCTTACATTTCCATAGTTAACAAGCACAGACCTATGTGAGATTACTACCTATACAGTGTCATACATGCACATGGGACCTGAAACACAAATATAAGGATAATGAAGTATGGATTTATTGACATCAAAGGGAGCTGTGTCATTGACGTAAACAATTTCCCCATGGTTCTTACTTTTAATCTAAAGTTAGACCAGAAGCATAACAAAAGAATGAGAGAGCATGCCATTGGGCACCAGTGGTAAGGAACAGAAGGACTATTCTTTGGGATAAACTTGCTGCAGAAAATAGTACTGTTTTAAATCCCACTACAAATCTGCAGCAATTTTTATTAATTACTAAATTTACAATCTTACTGATGGTTCAGATCAATGTGATAACATGTGCATTGATAGTGTTATACTTTGGTATCACAGTCTTAAACAGCATGCTCTAATAAACAAGATATTTTGAAAATATAGTCCAGTTCTATTATTCATATAACTTATAGTATGTAAACACGCTGAGGATTTTTTTATATATTGCCTCAGAATTTAAACTATAGTCAATCAATGGAATCCATTTTATACATTCAATAATGTGTGATTTGGGCCCCTGGTACTTTGATAGAATTGCACTGGATCAGACATATCTTCTCCCTCAATAAAAGAGAACACTTAGATAAATCAGTTTATAGAAACTATGTCAACATCAGTCAGTGGCATTGCAAAAACCAGAAACCTGTGAGTACTTTGTTCTTCCAAATGGCTCCTCCCTAAAGCAAGTGGACTTACATATATTTAATAAACTATTTGATTCATCACACTGCCAATAATAATGTATTCCCATGTACAGAAATAGGCTATTACAAGTATGTTATAAAATGCTTCATCCTAAACAAAGATGTATTAAAAAAAATAAGTCAAAAATGATTTATTAAAATAGTATTGCCAAGTTTTTAGATAAATCCCAAAGACGAGTCAGGTAGATATTTGGTGGAACTAAATACCAGTGAGAAATAGAAAGGAAACTCCCTATGAGTGGGAAACTGGATGGATGTCAATATCTGTGCATGAGCTGGCAAGCTGTCTTGAACAACTGAACAAATTTCAGCAGTTCTCCTGGTAGTTCTGTAAACAATTAAACAATAATTAGCTACCCATATCTGAAAAAAGAAAATAATGTATTTTTCAAAGTTAAAGATTACGTGGATGAGTTGATGGCTTTCTGACCGCAGATTACTAGCAACCAACGAAACTAATTCCTGGTACATGTTTATAGGCACTTTCGTCACATTTATTCATCTTGTAAACTTTAACACAAATCAAAGGAAGAAATAATTTTGTACTTGGGGGGGCATTTTCTGACCACTTATGAGCAAATGAAGTCATTATGCAAATGCACAATCACATTTGGCACAAGGAATTTACTAGAGTAAAAATACTCATTTCATTAGTTTATCACATTGTGCAATTTGTTTTCCAACGCATGCTTCTGCTTATTATTAATAATATATAAAACAAAAGTCCTGTTTTGTGGAAGTCTCACAGCTGGCCCTTCATAAATCTAAAATACCAATAGCTATCAAGCATTGCAGATACGGCTTAGTGAGAACATTCCAACTGTTTTGGTCATACTGTAATT
>VYZW01031255.1:47079-78125 GCA_013401315.1 Balaeniceps rex | reverse complement strand
TTCTAAGCTGTGAGGTTTGCATAGCCACCTCCGCCACTATAAAGAGGAATGTTAAGTTCCTTTAAAGATTAAAAGATATTTCATAGCTGATGTCTGGAGGGGCCAGGAGCAGAAATTTCTGTGAAGCTACAGAAAAGCTTCTGCGGGGAGTAGGCAATCAGAGCAAAAGAATGTGTCAAATTGCTGTACAGATCATTAGTTAATTATAGGTCTTAACATCTGCATATTGCAGAAAAAAGCCATGCTGCAAATCAGATCCACTCAGCCAGTTTACAGAGCTGCATAAAACTGAGAAGTAAATGTCTGGGTAGTTCATAATCATAATCATCTCTTTAATCTGGTGGCACTGCTGCATATAATGATATTCTGAAAGCAAATATGATGCAAGTGACACAACTTTAATAACACTGGGGAAAACAAAACGCAAATGTTCCTTAAGTTAAGGAATTTCTAAACAAATATACAGAACATTAAAAGAAAGATTTAAAAGAATTTACCATCTGCAATAACCTAAAAGAATAATAAACCCAACATACTGAACTGAACATTTAAGATGCATTTGTATGCTTTCAGAATTGCTGTGCTGTTGGGGGAGGGGGGGCAATGTTTCTCAAACAATTGTACATTCATCAACCTCCCTCATTATCCAAGGCTCTCACCACACTTGTCTCACAGGTGCCAGACCACAGCACAAGCCAGCAGTTGGAGTCCTTCACCCAAGGACTTTCAGCTGCTGTGGAGCACCCATTATGCCCAATTTAGTTCTTCCGACACTTACATTCATCCTCAGAGGAAACAAAAACACAAATTCATATGACATGAAATATAATCAAAAAGAACGAGATTCAATTCCTGTTCTGGGAGATTCACAGAATACTCAAGTTATGACTTTCTAAACAAGTTTTGGGAATCGTCCACAAATGCCCTCATCCAACACCTAGTGGGATCAGGGGGAATTCTTCCACGCATCTGAGAAGATTTTTTTTTAAATAGGGACAGTCTATATCAGATTAAATCACTTTGTGGAAATCTCATGTAGGTCATTATGAGCTGCATTCTTGTGATGCGATTTCTTTCCCTTTATTTTTGTTAAGCAAGTTATGTCTGCTGAGTAGGGTTGTGTAGCCTATTACATGATGCAGAGACATGAGACAATTATTAAATAAGGCTAAAAATTGCTTGCTCCCTACCACAGGTGTCTCTGTCACTACCAAGTATGAATAACATAAAATAAGCAGCACCTACACATCATATTCAGTTGGAAAACCCCATTGAATATTTAATTTGAATTAACTCATGTCCACAAATTACTAAAAAGTGTGCAGCCTACCAACCTAACGATGCAACTGAGCAGTGGAAAAACTGTCAGTAAGGCAAGCAAAGGCAATGAAACTGAACAAAACTTGTTTTTTAAGAAACCACAAAATAAGCTTCTAGATCTGTACTATTGACAAAAAGGTGCAAACCTACAGCTGCCAGCCCAGCTAGCTGCTGGGAAGACCCATGTGACAGCAGGGCTGTATGACAGCAATGGTCTTCATCGTCACTAAGATGACACAAATTGTCCTTACAGCAGTTCGAGACTGCAGTGGACCCCCCCACGCTCTTTCTGCAAAACATTTGTTTTCCAAAATAAAGTGTGCTCCAGAGCTAAAACAAATGCATGAACACATTCACTAGTGTGTCTTTCAATGGACCAGCCTTCACAAGCTCAAAAAGAGATGGGTTAATGGTTCTGGAATAGTTAAGGCCCCTCTGTTGAACTGAAATTCAAGAAACAGAGGAGAACTTGTTGGATAATACAGGGAAGACAGACCACTTGCTTTCCAGAAGCAAGAAGTATTTGCACTTGCAGCAATCTCCAGGACCCTGTAGCACTGGAAATATAGAAGGCTTGTGCCCAAAAGCCCTCTGTTCTAAGTTGCATGTGTCAAGCTGAGCCAGGTGATGCTTTGGTCTATACAGAAGCTGTGAATTTGCTTTACTGAACTGCCCTCTTCCATCTTCCCCCACTTCTACTGCAGCTGAAGGGGTAACGAAGGCATGCGTTGGTTTGTGCATACAAGCCACCTAGGTTGTGTGTTCAGTGCCTCTTGTATAGAGTTTCTTTGCATTTCCTGACTGCCATATCTGCCCATTTTTCATCATTTATTTAGATGTTTAGTGTTTTGTGGCAGGAACCATCTGTTTGCTCTGAAGGATAGCTAATAAAACAGGTATCCCATCCCTAACTGAGACATCTGGTTGTTACTTCGCTATTAATTACAAAGAAGAAATCTTGCTTTTCATTTTTTGATAGAAAATCTGTTATTGGTTTTTTTTTGTGTGTGTGAGTGGGTTATTATTGTGGGGTTTTTTAAAAGGTCTCTAATGAGACAAATAACACACCATTGCAGAATGGCAATAGAAAAGTCACTGTAAAAGAAGCTGGCTTACCTCCTTCAAAAGCACATTTATATTCTCACACCACTGGATATTATGTACATAATATCCAGCAGGTGACAGGGATCCAAGCTGAAGAACACCAAAAATTAAACTGCTTCGTGACTCCTTTCTCTTGCGTAACTGTCTTCGTATTGTGTTTTAGAATGGAAAGGGTCTGATGAGTACTTTTCAGTAATGAAGAGACACTATATTCATGAGGAAGTCAGGGTTTCTTTTCTGAGTAAAGCAACTAGTGGTCTGCAATAGGACAGATATCTGAATATAAAGTAATTGGAAGACTAGTGGCAAGGGGGAAATATTTATTTAATGGAAAGGAAATATGTATTCTGGTCCAAATAACATGTCCCTACACATTTACACAGTCTAGCTGATGCACTAGAATTAGATTAAGACAACATTGCTCATTTCCAAGTGCAAAGGCTACATGCAGAAAATGCTTAATGACAATACTAAGAGCAAACTTGCTGAAGTAGTAAGACACAGATGGCCAGAATTCAGTACTGCAACACCACAGGAGTCAAGTTGTGCTAGGGCTGAGATGAGATTTCCCTGTGCGCTGATCTGCTCTGTAGAGGACAAAGAGTGATTGTGCCTACTCTGGAGAAAAAAAGGAAACATTAGAACAGCTATGTGCAGCAGATTTAGGGATGGAGATGTGCCAGAAGAAGGTTCAAAATTTGTTTCTCTTGCCAATAATGAGCAAGCAGATTGAACATTTTAACATATAGATATCACTCTACATGTAGTTAAAAGAAGAAAGAAAAAAAGCTTAAAAATCCCTGTGTCAAAAGACCCTGGTGACAAGGAACACATCAATAAATTATTTGGTGCTGCTGGATTTATATTGTAGATGCTTTGGGAATTCTTTCCAAATTAATAGTATGACTGTGTCAAGATGCAAAAATATTTTTTGCTCTTACTTGTTATGAACAGGATTTAGGGATTGTTTTAAAATAAAGGATATTGTGAAGGAAGGGTGGGGTTAAGCACTAGGGAAGTCAAAATCATCTCACTGGCTTTACTATGAAAAAAATTTGGATGACATTGGGGCAAGCCATTCAGTTTCAGAGGATTGGTTCTTTATCTACTCGATACCAAGATTAGAATAATAATATTTCCTCCCTTCTGTTTTTGTGTAACTTGTATATTTTACTCCCTCAAAGCCAGTATTTCCAGTAAGACTGGCTTCCCATAGCATAATAGTTCACAAATCTAAGCTGAACACTTTAGGAATCATAATTCTAACAAGAGGCATATTTGTAAACTTACCATTTGCTAGTAGATTAATTGGACAGCAGAAGAAAAATAGCTCAGAGTTAAGTATAACAACACCACACAGGGACTCATTTTTAACATTTCTCTATGAACACTGTTATTTCCATACAGAACTACCTGTGATATCTTTAAATACTGCACTGAATGCAGATGTAACATGTTTATCCTCACAGCAGGGTGGAATTGCTCAGCTGGCACAAGGCATTGCAGGTAATATAAAGCAAAAATGTTTCTGGATTATAGACATTCATACTAAAGATTTAAATGGTCCCCTGAAGTCAAAGATGATAAGCAAGTTTGCCATGGGGGTGGTAAAGCACTGGAACAGGTTGCCCAGAGAGGTAGTGGAGGCCCCATAGAATAGAATCATAGAATCATAGAATGCTTTGGGTTGGAAGGGACCTTTGGACGTCATCTAGTCCAACCCCCCTGCAGTGAGCAGGGACATCATCAACTAGATCAGGTTGCTCAGAGCCCCGTCCAACCTGACCTTGAATGTTTCCAGGGATGGGGCCTCCACTACCTCTCTGGGCAGCCTGTTCCAGTGCTTCACCACCCTCAGTGTAAAAGATTTCTTCCTTATATCTAGCCTAAATTTCCCCTCCTTTAGTTTAAAACCATTACCCCTTGTCCTGTCACAACAGGCCTTGCTAAAAGGACTGTCCCCATCTTTCCTATAGGCCCCCTTTAAGTACTGAAAGGCCGCAATAAGGTCTCCCCGCAGCCTTCTCCTCTCCAGGCTGAACAACCCCAACTCTCTCAGCCTGTCCTCGTAGGAGAGCTGCTCCAGCCCTCGGATCATTTTTGTGGCCCTCTTCTGGACCTGCTCCAACAGCTCCATGTCCTTCTTGTGCTGAGGGCTCCAGAGCTGGATGCGGTACTCCAGGTGGGGGTCTCACCAGAGCCGAGTAGAGGGGCAGAATCCCCTCCCTCGACCTGCCGGCCACGCTTCTTTTGATGCAGCCCAGGATACGGTTGGCCTTCTGGGCTGCATCCCTAGAAAGATTCAAGGTCAGGTTGGACAGGGCTCTGAGCAACCTGATCTAGTTGATGATGTCCCTGCTCACTGCAGGGGGGTTGGACTAGATGACCTCCAAAGGTCCCTTCCAACCCAAAGCATTCAGTGGTCCTATGAATTCTCCCTGGTTGTAAGCTTGCATACACCAAGTGCATCCTGTAACTGACATTGAACAAAAAGGTACCATGGCACAGATTACTTTTGTTATAAGGCCCTTAGCCTAAGTCCAAACTATTAGGTACAGTCCATGAAAATAACTCTGAGAACAGCTGCTCAGAATTAAAAATCCAGCCAGTAAAAAATTCTTATTTCCTATTCCCAAGTACCTCTCAAAAATAATTATAAACTGTTCATAGTGCTGTGACTATGGACAATTGAATTCTAGAAGTAAACTAACCCAAGACTTTTTCTGATCATAGATCACCACTTCCAGAATCACGCAATCTAATAAAGAAAAGGATATATACCACTGAATGTGGCTATACCACATAATAAGTAATAACATTAAAGACAATACCACTTTCTCTACTATTCATAAAGCCTTCCTTTAAGCAGTCCCAGCTCTGAAGATACCATCAAGCATCTTGTTTCATAACCCCTTAACCAGAATATTTTTTATTTCCACCTTTTTCTGTGATTCAGATTTTTCTACTGAAAACAATAGAGTGATAGTTTAAGTGCAAATCAGGTTGGTTTCATTTTAACCTGTTTTCGAGATTTCCTCACTGCTGCATAATGTGTATAGAATCACAGAAGCATTAAGGTTGGAAAAGATCTCTAAGATCATCTAGTCCAACCGTCAACCCAACACCACCATGCCTACTATACCATGTCCCGAAGTGCCACGTCTACATGTTTTTTGAACACCTCCAGGGATAGTGACTCCACCACCTCTCTGGGCAGCCTGTTCCAATGCCTGACCACTCTTTGAGTAAAGAAATTTTTCCTAATATCTAATATAAACCTCCCCTGACGCATAGATCATTTATAGTCTATAACTTTCAAGTACTCTCAGACATGGCTCAGAGACTAAAAATATCTTGAAGGCTCATTCACCAATACATGGTAAAAACAACAGTTTAATACCTGCTGCCTGGTGGCTTTGAACAGGCTGAGAGAACTGTAGTTTCAGCAGGAAAACTGCAGTCATTCTCCTACTGAAGTGACAGTATTCAAAATAGATGTCTTGCAGTGAACCCCACCAGTACCTTTCCAGATGTCCTTCAGCCACCCTTAAAAGACCATTTAGATAGTGAAGAGAACTGACCAAATTTAAGGATGCACAAACAGGCTGAACATACAAAATTAAGAGTGTACGTCTGCCTGACAAGCTATTTTTCCTTGAGGAAGAATGAGTGACTATTTTCTCATGTTCATCATTGCTAGAAGCATCTACACAGGATAATACAGAGTCTTTCTGGATCATCACAGTCAATCATCAAATAATAAACATACTGCTCTGAGCCATGCTAATTCACAGGAGTTGTGTGGTGGGTTGACCCTGGTTGGATACCAAGAGCCCACCAAAGCTGCCCTATCACTCCCCTTCTCAACTGGACAGGGGAGAGAAACTATAACAAAAAGCTCATGGGTCGAGATAAGGACAGGGAGAGATCACTCAGCAGTTACCATCATGGGCAAAACAGACTCGACTTGGGGAAAATCAGTTTAATTTATTACCAATCAAAACTGAGTAAGGTAATGAGAAATAAAACCAAATCTTAAAACACCTTTCCCCCACCCCTCCCTTCTTCCCAGGCTCAACTTCACTCCCAATTTCCTCTACCTCCTCCCTCCCAAGTGGTGCAGGGGGACGGGGAAGGGGTGGTGGGGAATGGGGGTTGTGGTCAGTTCATCACACATTGTCTCTGCCACTCCTTCCTCCTTAGGGGGAGGACTCCTCACACTCTTCCCGTGCTCCAGTGTGGGGCCCCTCCCACAGGAGACAGTCTTCCATGAACTTCTCCAGTGTGGGTCCTTCCCACGGGCTGCAGTTCTTCATAAACTGCTCCAGCATGGGTCCTTTCCACGGGGGGCCAGTCCTTCAGGAGCAGACTGCTCCAGCGTGAGTCCCCCACAGGGTCACAGGTCCTGCCAGGAGCCTGCTCGAATGCAGGCTTCCCACGGGGTCACAGCCTCCTTCGGGCACATCCACCTGTTCTGGTGTGCGGTCCTCCACAGGCTGCAGGTGGATATCTGCTCCACCGTGGACCTTCATGGGCTGGAGGGGGACAGCCTGCCTCACCATGGTCTTCACCACAGGCTGCAGGGGAATCTTGGCTCTGGTGCCTGGAGCACCTCCTCCCCATCCTTCTTCACTGACGTTGGTATCTGCATAGTCTTTCCTCTCACATATTCTCACTCCTCTCTCCAGCTGCAGTTTGTGTCCTGTTGTTTGGATTTTGGTTTTTTGTTTCCTTCCTTCTTAAATATGTTATCCCAGAGGCACTACCACTGTCACTGATTGGCTTGGCCTTGGCCAGCGGTGGGTCCATCTTGGAGCTGGCTGGCATTGGCTCTATTGGACATAGAGGAAGCTTCTAGCAGCTTCTCACAGAAGCCATCCCTGTAGCGTCCCCCGCCACCAAAACCTTGCCACGCAACCCCAATACAAGTTGATATTTGGACTTTTATTTAGATAGATGCAGATTACAGAACAGGAATACTTTAAATTTCTACCTTTGTCTGAAGCTGTATTCACTTGGTCAATAAGATAGAATAAGATTATTATTAATAAATCACCATATTCTGTTGGCTGGCTCCTTGTACAAGCTTGTATTTTTCAGTGTTGCTGTTCTCCAAGTTCCCATCTTTTCATGATTATTTTGCTCCCCTGCAATCTTTCTTACTTTCTTCTGGATACCCTGGGAAATGTCTGGATTCTGCGTGATTAAAGTTAATGGGAGCTTTGCCATCAGCTTCAGTGAACATGGGATCACGCTCTGTGCCAAATTCCATAAACCTTCCAGTAAGCCACAACACCTGTTTTCCTTCTCCTCCCATTCCCCATTTCTACTCATTGCACATTTTTTCTCTGCTCTGGCACCTATTAATCCATGCATTCTATCCAATCCATCATACTCATCTTTCTTCACCAGTTATGTTGTCGTAGCTCTATGGCTGGAATTAGTAGGAGAGTGTGAACTCACTTATAAAAGTGCTACTTTTCATACTGCCAAAATAATGTCAGTGCATCACAGAACATGAGTCCAAAATGGTATGCAATATCTTTTCATGCATCTTGATCTGATTTTAATTTTACTTCCAGCCCCACTTGGAAAACCACCACACTATACATTTATTTCTAAAATGTTCTTATACCCAAGTGTTAAATCTTTGCCATTGTTCAGTTTGTTGAATTCCAGCCTCCTTCTTCCTAGCAAATGTAATGAATGTACTTTCATTATTTCTGCCAAAATGTTTCAATACTTAAACTTTAGCAGTTCTTCATTCCTTGTGCTAAAACCCTCCCTGGGATTTTTAGTTTAAGTCCTCCCAAGTTTAATTAAACACATGTCTTCTAAAAACACCTATTGAGACAAGTAGAACAAGTGAAGCTATCTTAGGAAAGCATAGAGGTTCAGCTTTAGATTAATAGTGACTAAGCAGAGCAAAAGCAGAGACGATCATCTGGGAACGATCACTCGGGTCAACAGTCTCAAATACGGAATAATCACGGGGGGGAAGGGAAAGAAAAAAAGGACTTTGGGAACAGTTGGTTCCTTATTGAAGCAAGACCTACTGGTCTCCCTCTTTAGCATATCCTCTCATTTGTTAAGACCTCACATTAGTTGTGTGAATGTAATCCACTACTTCATCTCCAAAATGCGTGACAGGCCAAGCAGCAGGTGAAGGACATCCTTTATTCAGCTCCTTCTGACTTTGACTTTATTAGAGTGATACATCATTCAGGATTCAAATTAATGTCTATCCCAAGAGATGTATTGTATGGCTTGATATTTACTCTAAAGTGTTCTTTGAATTTGCTGTCTATAGAAACAAAGTATACTGCCATTATCAGAAAATTTATCTTCTCCTACTGAAGACTGTTCTGTGAAACCCAGGCTTCTACTCCTGGTAGTTTATAAGATGTAATTTTTTTTCCTCCCACATTTTTCTTGGGAAAAATAAAGCCTGAGCAGCTACAGTACTAAGTAAATAGCAAAATATTTTATGTCCATTCAAAATGTATCTAAGCACACACAGTTCCAAGTACAACTGCTAAATGTTCTTTGCTCACTCACTGCTTTTATAAGAAGTTAGGACACTGCCTAAGAGAGGCAATGACGTCAAATATTTCGTAATAGTACCACTGGAGCTGATTTTTATCTCTTTGTCACTAATTCCCAAATACAAAATCAAACCGCTTAATACAATCCAACATCAGCACCAGATTGCTAGGGTCTCTGGTAAAGTAACCTGAACTGATGCGCCAAAGAAATCACACTGCAATCTTGTTGCCTCCACTGTACCATACTTCATTTTTAATCAGCTGAAAAATGACATATTATCATTATTGTTTCTTCTTCTGAAGATCAGACTTAAGACTAAGAGAAGCAAAGTAGTTCTGAAGCACTTGAACCAGAGCTAAGAGTTTAAACAGCAACATCTACTCAAACAGAAAACCAGGTAGGTAGATTCTTTTCAACTTCCACCAGGTAGATGTAAGAGCAAAGTACTGAAGCACCACCCTCAAATGCAGAAAAGAGAGTTTTCTCCTGAGCAGCACAAGCAAACCAGAGACACAAAAGGGATACTAGCACTTTCACAGCAAGACCCATGACCATTTGCTGGCTTCCAGAGCCGCTATTCCTTCCCCACCGTCCAGATCAGGGCAGCATTCTCAGCAGATGCCCTGAAGTGGCTACATGTGTTATTCTGTGCTGGTTTTATTTCCTTATCTTAACTTCTATCAGAAATTCTTCTTTTCAGCCCTCTGTTAGGCACCTGATTCTTTCCAGTAATCAATATGCTTAAAATTAAATAGTGGTTTAAGCTCTTGGAACTTTAAAAGTATGTTGGGTAGTAGTCAAGTTATTTTATGGGCATGGAGATTGGGAAACATGTTTTTACTGTGATATTTTATCCAAATAAATCCTTTATTAGTTAAAGAATATATTTT
This sequence comes from Balaeniceps rex, assembly GCA_013401315.1. Classification (NCBI taxonomy): domain Eukaryota; kingdom Metazoa; phylum Chordata; class Aves; order Pelecaniformes; family Balaenicipitidae; genus Balaeniceps; species Balaeniceps rex. The sequence goes on along the minus strand of VYZW01031255.1, from coordinate 68,265 downwards.
TAGGGATTTTTTACCCCTATTTATAAGTCAGAAATAAAGAAGCCAGTACTCCAAATGTTAACTATCTTGGCTTTTTTTTTTTTCTTTTTTTTTTTTAAACAATTGATTGCAAGATTCAGTTTTAGATGTTATTAAACCATGGAGAGGAAGATCTGCTTCAGGGTAAGTTTTATTCTGTGTCATCATGCTGTAAAATAGTACTTCTTGAAATATTTCTCATCTAAGTTTCTATTTTGAGGGTTCGTTCTGTACGGTGATCAACATCAGTGTAATTGATATTCTGCCAACCCCTTAATCCACATTCATGCACACACACTTACTATAAACCTGCGAGTTTATGGGAGTGCAATTTACTTCAGCATCAACTGAACTGTACAAAACCCACTTGCACATCAATGGAATCACCCATTGTGGATTGGTTTTGTGTAGACAGGGAGTAAATCACCTGGTAATCTAATGAGGATGGATTGTGTAAATAGTTCCACAAAGAGCAAATGTGCATAGATAGGGCAGTAAATTGGAATGATCGATGGGACAAGCGCCACAGTAAGATCAAAGACATGAGGCTGCAGCAAACTTTTTAATCACCAGACCTTGCGCTGCCATTAACCACTTCCCGTAAATGCTCTCTCAGCACTCTGGATTGGAGGTTTTCCACTTCCCTCTGCCTTACACCATTCAAGTTCAATAGGATACAGCCTCCAGCAGCACCAGAAACCAGGTGAAGTGCAAACAAGACCGCTCTGAAGATGTGTCTGCTTTAGTTAGGCAGCTCTGCATGCTGCTACATGAGGGCTTTGCCACCCTGGCTTCCCCCCGAGCTTGTCTGCTGCTCACAGTCTTGTCTTTCACAGGAAGAGTTATTAGCTAAAATTGTGACTGCACTTTTGGGGGACCAGGGCAACATGCGCTGATGCCTCCCATCCCCAAACCTTCAATGCTGTACAATGCTTTTTTTCATAAACCACCATAGCAATTTCACCAGAAGAGCTTAGCACATGGAATGAGCACAGGATGCTGCCTGCCTCCCCTCATGATCTTACTGTGCTTACAGTGCCTGCCACTAATCTTGGGTTTGTTGTTAGTTTAAGTTTCCAAGTTCTCCCTCTGCCTTGAAAGGCTGCTCATTCTCCATTTGCTCTCCTCAGCTACTGCCTCCTCCATCGCCAAACACACTACGTCTGTTATTCCCTTCCCAGATTTCTCCTAACCTTTATCCTTCCCACATCAATACTCCATAGCCAACTTAACCCCAAGTTTTCTTCTCTGTATCTCCCTGAGTTTGCAATATCACTGCCTTACTACCCACTAGAAACTTATTCCTAAACCTGAGCTCCCTGCCCAGGTGCCCTCCATTATTTCATCTTCCCCAAATGTTTGTTTCATTCCTCAGCAGTAGTTGGCCGCTACAGCAACTGCTTCTTTCTCATCCATCTAATTATTGCAATGAATCTGTAGAAGATGCCGAAAGACAGTGCTGAAATGCAATGAGAAATAATGTTGAAGTACTCGCTGCTCTTCGTCCACCAGATAGAAAGGAGGACAGTTTAATTACCTCGAGCTTTGCAAATACTCAAATTATCAAATAATCTCCTCTGGTTCTAAAACTTTTCATAATTCTAAAGATGTTTCAGCTACCAGTAGTCACAAAATGCAGCTTCTTAGAGAGGAGAGAGGAAAAAAAAAGAAAGAAAGGGAAAAAAACGCTCTTTTCACCTAATTCATACGTACTACATCACAATTGTAACAAAATTTAGTATTTTATTGTTTATGTTTACCATCTCTAATCTTTTATCTTTGCATTTTAATTTCCTTCCACTGAAAGAATTAACAAGCATGTTGACTGTACCTCTTCAGAAAAAAGCCATCTTAGCTTTATATGCAGCATAAATACAACCTTTGCTTAGGGAAAGGAGAGAGAATTCAGCATACAACATAGGCATAATGCATTTTTTAATAACTTTATTTTTAAAAAAGAATCAGTGTATTTAATATACCAAAATATTAAAGAAACTTTATATTGAAGAAAGAGAACCACATATTCATGTACTGAAGAGAAAGAGACATAGTTGTTTTCTTTGTAGGTTTTGGGGGTGGTGATGGTTTGGGTTTTTTTTTCTTGTTTAGTTCTGGTTTTTTCCTCTCCTCTCCAGTGCTTCGGGCATGAAGATTAAAGATTCTCAATGAGATTTTTAAGATAAACCTGAATGCCTGATTCACTTTGAGCACATAACCATTACTGTCAGCTCAGCAAGTTTGTTTAAAAAATCATTTTGGAAAAAAGTTTCATAAAACCCCATACTTCTTCACTGCCCACATAGTATCCTCAGGCACATTTAACAGCAGTCTGATGTCCAGACACCATAGCTCTTAATGAGCTCATTCACAAGGCAGGCTCCCTGAGTAGGCTGAGATGTCAAGGCAAACGCAAATGCTTGAAGAAACAATTGCTCAACAAAGGGTTGCAGGATTTTCTCCGAAATATATAGGTCAAATTACTGGAAATGTGGAGGCAAAAATTATTACTACTTAGATTTTTTTTGATTTGTCTTGTTTTTGAGGTAATAGCCCTGTCTCTTTTCTCTGGAAATTTCAGTCAGCTGCTGTGTCTTCTAAAGACCTTTGCAGATCACCATAAGCACTATGGGCATTTCTTACTAAATCAGTCAAGATTTGCTTTTAACTCCATGGTTAATCCATTTTACCCTGGAAAACAGAAAGTTAGATAGCAAAACCGTCCACTCTGAACATTGCAACTCGCCAGATGCAAAAGATTCGCGGTGGGAATTATTTATACAACTGGTTTCCTTTTTGGAAATAGAATCCCATAATTAAAGAAAAATCCTTATGGGGAAAGGCTTTGAACTTAAAGGAAGGGAACTACATCACCAACCAACCCAAAGACTTGATGGGCCAGTGTAAATCCAACCTGAACAGAAAACAAATACATGCTACTGCAATCATCACCACAGTCTGACTATATGTCTAACTTACAACAAAGCAAGGAAAGAGAAAATTCACATCAGGTTTGTTATGTGAAACATAACAAACTGTAAATAGCAACAAAATGAAAAAGAAATTTCAGCTAGAAATTGAAAAGCAATAATGGGCTGAGATTCTGTAACTGCCACAGAGACGCTCCACTGCAAAACAGTTATTTTAGCATTTCAGTCATCCATGACTTATTAGATGCCTCTTAATTTTGATTTATGTTGGGGAATTTGTGATCAAAGAGGGACACATGCAAATTTTCATTTTTTATCTCAATAAGTTAGTCATTCTGGAATCAAATAAGTTTACCAGTGAAGCAAATTTTAATTTTTTATTTTCCTCTTGCTTGAGAAAGCCACTCTGCAGAATTTACTCGTAAGAACTGTGAAAATTACTTATATGGAAGACTTACGTCTTGAGGCTAAACCAATTACACTGACCTTTCACTCCTTAGCTAATATACATTCTTTATATGTTAAAATAAAATAACATATGGAATGGCTCCGTCTTTTTTCCTAACAGCTGGAACTGTGCAGTACCTTATAAAACACGGAAATTATCTGATATACAATATTCTGACGGCATAAGACTATAGCCCCAAAATTATAGAGTGAAACAATAGGTCTGCACAGGTTGCCTTGCTTTTCTACACTCAAATGAAGACCGCTCCTCACTTGGAAAAAAAAGTTAATTGAGTAAATTTAATCTCTTTAATATATTAATCTCTTGCTCTATATGGAGGTGTGAAGACATCTTTCACCCAAGGCTGCTAACCTTATACCTCAAAGGAATCTCTCACTCAGAAACCAAAAGGACAAACATCTTTGTGACAAAGTGTCAAATCAAACAACAGAAGTTAAAATACATTTTCTAACCAGCTGTGGTTAAAGTACAGATATTTTGAATATGTATTTAATAGGCTTTAAAAATGCACATTTTTAACTTGCTGACAATATCACATAGCAAAATGTCTCAAATGCAAGATGCCCCATGGTATGTGTGGCTTTAGGAATGGAGGAACTTATTCTGTGACGCCTTCAGCAATCAAAAGCACCAAAAGGATTTCATGGAGAATTTTCATCTGACTTTTATCTAAGGCCATACTACCCAGTTAGGGAAGGCATTTTCCATAAATTAATGACTTAATTCAGTTTTCACTCTTGCTTTCTGTTTCACTTTAAAAGAAAACCCTGAGGCTAGCAATACTGCAGTACAATGCAACCCCATGCTGGTTTGTAATAGACGGCTTGTTCAAGGATAGCTCCACTGTTGACCTCAGCTGCAAGAGCAGGTCCTTGCTAGAAAAGAGGCTAAGGAAGGAAGCATAACGCAGGAGCTTTCATCACATTAGAAGAGAAGAAGGAAGAGGTATAGTCAGGATAAATACATGACAGCAATTAGTCTTTGAAATGCAGTATTAAGCATTCCTATAGTTTTAATGTGTATGCTTACATTCAGATACTCTGTTGAGAAAACAAATAATTACTTGATCTTATGAGAGGGTCAAAGCATGAGTGTAAAGAAATAGAAATACCAAACCAAGTCCTCAGAGGAGAAAACAAATCTAAATACTTCTCTTAATTCCCTGCAAGCCAATGTATAAGTTCCTGATCCCTGAGAGTATGTTCTATACAGAAGCAAGGCAGGAGGAAGGAAAAGGTAGCTAAAAAAAGCAGATGGGTGGACAGGACGGAAATAATAAACAGAGAGAGAGAGACACTGCTCTAGTGGGGGAAATACTAGAAGAATTAACTGGGCGATAAAAAATGAAGACCTGAGAAACAAAGTTGAACAGCTATATGGGATGTAAAAAGGTATTTGACCGGGTAGATTCCTGAGGGACATATGGAATTATTGGTTGTTGCCTTGGGTTACAGCAGCTTTTCATACCTAGACACCAGAAATACTGAAGAACACCATCTGGAGTGTCCCACTAATTGGGACAACAAAATTTGGGACTGACAACAAAAACGAGAATTTCACTAACTAAGGAGCATTTTATTCTGATTACACAATAAAGCAAGCTGCAAAGGGTATGAATTGAATCAAAACTTAAATTAAAAGTTCAACATGGATGGTATAATTGCAAGATTAACTTTTTGGCTTACAATTCAAAAGCTGCAACACAGCGATTTCCCTGTTTGATTCTTGGTGACAACAATACTACGAAACAATTAATTAGAACTTCTGCTATGAGCTCAGGACAGCAGATATCCCTTAAATTTTATTTAAATAGTATGTGAAAAAAAATAATAATAATTAAAAAAAAAACAGTAGAGGAAAAGTTTCTCAGTATATTACACAATCTTACTAAACATTCAGATGTATTAAACCTTTTTTTACTGGCCATATTTGAATGAGGCAATCAACCTAAACATACAAATACGTACAGTACAGTGTACCTTAAATCAAATATTATCACAGGCTTATCTATGACTGGGCTAAATCCAGAAAACCACAGCAAAGCCTGAGAAAAAGGTAGGCCTGGAATATACATGCAACAGAGCTTCCTTGTGTCCCAGAAACATTACTAAGCTATTACACAGGCTTTTGCTCATCTGAAAAAGAGGAAATGAAAAGGGAACATCTGCAATGTCTAAAGTATTCTAAAGGGAATATACGGGAAGGATGTTTCAAAGCTATTTGAGCTAGTGTCAAACAGGGATAGGAGATGCAAAACCTAATGAAGGACACTAAACCACATACTAACAGAGTTTACCTTATGAAATAATTATTAAGCTGTGTGATAAATATATACACGGTTCTGAAAATTATTAAAGAACTAGGAACAAGCAAGAATCAAACTCAGTGGACCACTACTGATCTAAATTGGCCCTGTGTTTTTTCCTTATGATAGAATATTTGCTAACAATAAGACTAAAACAGTTAAGGTAAAGCTATTACTTTGAAAGAGCTTGTAGTATCTACCTCAAAGCACTTTTTGTTGAATTCAGTGGTAACCTCTTTATGCAGGTATTATATTGCCATCTAGTGTATGCAGTATGTATTGTAAACCCCAGGAAACAGAATTAATCGTATATAGCAGCTGGATTTTCCCCTTAGCTGCTTTCCTCAGTGCTTTCTAATCTTGCAGAAAGACAGACTCCTCCAGGCTACTCAATCCCAAGAAATGTATGACTTGTGTTGCAAAGAAATTCAGCACCATAAAGAAAGTACTACTCTAGAAGGAGCTGCCCTACTGAATCCCATTCTGTTGTATTTAGTGGGTACATCCACTAAAGTTTTAGGAATTTCAGCTGTTCCCATGCAGCAAAGGGTGCTTGGGATTCCATGGTCCTCCCCTGGAGGGGACGCAAGCCCTCACCCCTAAGAACAACACAACCACCCTGCTCTGGAGTGACACTGGCTTGAGGAGAGAGGAATTATCCCAATCCTTCTCATCCCGCTTTCTATAACTAATTAAACTGTTATCAAGAAAAAGATGGTAGCTAAGCTGCATCAACGAGTCCCTGGATGGCAAGGAGGCATAATCTATGTTGCAGTGGCAAAAGACTGATTGCTCCATGCAGGAGCCACGGGGTGTTCCCACCATGCCCCCCAAGCCCTGAGCTGCTGTCCCAGGTGGCCACATGGGAGTCTCCCAATCCTACTCCGGAAGGAACTGAGGTTTCCCACCAGCATGCCACCCTGTGCGGACTGTCAGCAGTTACATATCCCACCCTTAAGTACTATCCTTCCCTGCATTACTTGGTAAGGGTACCTGAATCCACTAGCTGTGAATGCCACTAGAAGCACATCACACCCAAGTTAACAACAGGAGACATTTGGGTGCTTATAAGAGTGGAGCTTGGCCATTTTGAAGTCTTGCAACACTAAGTACTGAGCAAAGCCCTACCATGCTTTTGAATACACAGGCCTCACTCCAGTTTAAGAATTTGGGCTTTTAAACCAAGACCTCTGAACCCATGTTTCTCCAATCTTTATGGTAAAATTTATCTGTTTTGGAAGAGTTCTTTCAAAACACAAACAGGTCCAGTTCCAGAATGCAAAGGTTAACTTATAACATAGTCAAGGTTACAAAGGAACAAGTAAATGCACCAGCACTGTATTCGAGAGCCCCTGGCCACCAGGTTCATGGGGAGGCCAGTCTGGCACTGAGCGCTCTCACTTTCCTGCCCAGTCCTTCCTTGGGCTCTGGGGTGCAGCAGTGAACACTGAGTGAAAAAGAAAAAAATGGTTTCATACTCACCCCATTTGCCAGTTCACCTGAGACAGAAACAGGCTCTCCACTGGAAAGAGAGAACAGGAAGGAACATTTACTATGATCAGAAAGGGAAGTGGTATCTCAAAACCATGCCTCTGCTTTCAAAATCAGGCTTACCAGTTATGGAACTGAAGAAGCTTCTTTAACCCAAACATCAGTTACAAACACCACGTTTTACAAGAACTTGCTAGGTCTGTTCTTTTCAGTGCCTCACCATTTTTAGAAGATATTAAGGGCCTGATGTTACACATAAGCAGCAGATTTTACCATCTTTTTGCCAGCTGTTTGGGCTTGAATTACTGGTTCTCTTTGTTAACACATTCACTTGCTTTACTGCTCTTATCATATGATATATTGCACAGGCTGTAGTAACATTAAACGTATTTAATAGCCTGTAGCTTTTTGCGTAGCCACTACATTACACACTTGTATTTGTTATTACTGCAATTAAGATTCAAAATACATCCTTTATCAAATTCAGTCTTGGTTTGTTACTCACCTACATATATTACTTACAACGTGCTTCAGGATGCAAACATGCCTGCAGCCCATAAACGGCTGAGCTAGGGGAAGAGGCTAGCTAGCACCCTGATTTATTTCAGTCTAAAAGAGCCAAGTTAGCAAAACCCAACTGTTTAAGCTAACCAATGTCATTTTAAATTAAATACTACACTGGCTCTGTCAGCAGATCAGAGAGGCCAGTCCCTTCCAGCAGGGAGGAAGGTGAAGGACTATTAGGGCTGATAACTTCTCTCATTAGTGCAGCTGTTGGGCATTATGCCAAGAGAAAAGGTAGCAAGTGTAAATAGAGTTCCAGAGTGATTATAATTCCTTTTTATATATGTATGTTGAGCACTAATTCAGCAAGATATTGATACCTGTATCTACCACCAATCGTGTAAATACTCCCATTCTCTTTAATAGGACAGCAACTCAAGTACAAAAGTGAAGCAAGTACTTAAGTCTTTATTGTAATAATCTACAGATACAGAACTAGATAAAGATTTTAGTACACATCTTCCATGCCCTGCTGTGGACTGTTTCCCTCATTCTATCACTATCCTTAGACTTCTTCCAGCCTTAAATTCACAACTTTTTACAGGCAGACACAGCATCATCTAAGTTAGTTCAGGCATATCTGTAGCCTTTTGGTATGTAGTCAGAAAAAGCTGCCATTGCTGTAGCTAGAGCTTGGTGCTTTCCCCATTTACTAAAATAAAAGCACTTACAAATGATTACCTGATCACCAGCTTATTATATGATTAGTTAATAGAATAAATGGATGTTTTCTTCAGAGAGCAAGATATAAAAAGAAGGTAATTCTTTCTATAACAAGTGGTAGTATCTGCCTTATTTTTCTAAAAGAAAAATGAATTTTTGTTAACTAAAGAAAAAACTGTTCCAAACAGAAAAGAGTATATATAACTGGATCCTTTTCCAATGATTTTGAATGGGTTGGGGTTTCTTTAAGCCAAAGTGGAAATAGCAAGATGTTTACATTAAAACTCAGAGGAGAACGAACTCCTCTGGTTAGATGCCTAATAACACAGAGATTTCAACAGCATCCTATTAATGAGCCTCAATTTGTTTGCTAGCTCTAGCAAGGCTATTCAGCATTTCAGTTAGCAGCCAGCCTTTCATTTGAACTCTACTAGCATGGGAAAGATGTTATTCTAACGAAGTATAGGAGGGTCAAGAACCTTTGAAGACGCTGTCCCACTAATTCCTAAACTAGAGCGGAAGATGAAGCTTGTACCAAGAGCACTTCTGTGCCAGTTTGATGTCAAACATCAGTAGCTGGCTGAAGTCAAACGAGGTTTCTCAAGCTGTTCAGACTACAACTTTACAAGAATGTGTTTGCTGATCATACGGTTACACACAATTATTCACAGTAAAAGTATAAGGAAAAACATGATTTCTAGCCATTCACCTACAGAACTGTTTCCCAAAGGCTGTTTCCCACAGCCTGTTACTGAGCATTCACCACAATTGATGGCAAAAGTTACCACTGAATTTAGCTGTGAGGAATGCATGTCTTCACCTGGAAGAAGAGGATTTTACGTTCTTGCCCTAAAAAATGACATCTTCCATTTAAGTGCCTGCAGTGTTTTGCACAGTTACTATAATATTTCTTTGTTAATAAAGAAAGCAGTAAAATATTGGAGGCAAAATTATAATATAGAGGAGAAAATCTTAGTGGAATTTCCTATGGCAGCGTGAGGCTTTGTATTCACAAAAGGGGCAGCCATCTCGAATCTAATAACCAGATGTGTCCAGAACTGAGTGCTTCCAAATATTTCAGGTATGTGAGGTTTCAGAACATGACACGTTATGCCAAAAATGCACACAGGAGAGGAAACAGGTAATTGGGAGGGAAATGCGCAGTACTAGCACGTGCCAAACTGCCCTTGGTCAATGTGTGAAAGCTGGGAAAGAGGATCTTTGTGGTGGAAAGAAAAGGGACACAAGGTCATTTTCTACACCCAAGGATGGCATTTGTAATCCAGAGTAATTCCACTGAAGTCAATGGTTTTAAATATAGAGTGGAAAATAGACTCTGGCTGTTATCCCTTTTTAAACACAACGGGAGCTGGAGAGTCAGTTCAGCACATCTTTAAGTCTCTCTTCCTCTCTAGGGACACCTAGAGGTACCAAGGGCCAAACAGGTACCTAAATACCTGGATTTGCTAATTTACAAAAAGTGTTGGATTGAGGGTTGATACAAAGGATGGTCGCCTCATCAGCCAAAATTTGTCCCATCTCCCTAACAGAAAATGCTACCCAGCAGCAGGGGTGGTTTGAGTCACAACACATTTCCCACTTCACAGAATTTCAAGGTGGAAACATAATGATGTAGTCTTGGCAGTAATAGGTAGCATAGATGTCCAGATCATGTTTCAACTTTTGGTCATCAAGTAATAATTAAAGGGTATTTAGAGCATTTACATAGTTCTTAATTTTATGCTTAGATTTTCCACATACTTAGAATCCAAGTTTTTTGTAGTGTTTTATTTTTAGCTTTCCAAAGCAAGTTTTCCAAATATTAAAGACTTTGGGGGGAAAAAAGCTGTAGCAGGAAGTGTTTGCACAACTTGATTTTTATCTTTTGGTTGTTTTGATCTGCAATTTTCTAAAGGGAAAACATTCTTTGGAAGAGTATGACATGGGAATTATTTTTCCCCATTTTAGACATCTGAGTGCATTCCAGACACAAAAAAAAAAAAAAAAAAGAAAGAGTTTATATTTAAGCATCCATTGATTCCTCAGATAAATAACCATATTGTAGCTTTCCTGTCATTTTTTGTCCCAGATTGCTGTTTTGTTCTTTTCCCATCCCATAGGTAGAAAGACAAAATATTTGAATAGCTAAAGAGAACTGCAGATTTTACTCTACGTGGTCATAGCTGAGTCTTCTCTGTTTATATCTTATTCTGATTCTGCAAGTGGGAAATAATTGAAATACATTCCTTGAACTTACAACACAGATGAGAGTTGCAAGAATGTACAGGAAAGGCCTGTCACATCCACAGTTAGTTCCCATCATGTCTCTTCATGTCCCCTCTTTGTAACCTCATTGTAAACAAATCATTGTGGGCATATACATTACGAAGAGGTAGAAAAGACTTTGTTGGTATAAGCAAAATGAACGTGAGCTGTTGCCTCAAAATGTTCCAGCAAGTTACTTCTTGGCTGCACACAGCACAGATTCACAGCTGGTACCTATTGGTACGCCTCTGCTGGCTTCCCTACAGCGGTGCCAGTGACAGCTGCTGTGGGCCTTCAGCCTAACCTCAGCATCCTAAAGTTTCAAGGCATAGTCAAGTTTCAAGGTTTCCAACATAATATCTAGAAGAAATATCTGGAAACATCAAAGGAAAGTATATGCTGAGATTGACAGGATCTCAGTCATGACACTTGTAACTCTGACGTTAGAGGAACTATTGGTAAGGAATATTAGTTATTTACCTGATGACAGGGAAGTGTAGAGAAGAAGAGTGAATCAAACAGAATCTCCTTTTTAAGCTTCCCCTCCTCCCGCCGCCCAATAACCTACTCAGTTATGAAAATCCATAGTACAATTGTGTGATGCCCTGGAGAAGAACTGGTTTAAAATTAAAAGTGTGGTGCAACTTTGTTGTTTACCTTCATTGTACATTTAGCATCCCCATAAACACGCAGCTTTCAAGTTCTCAGCTTCAGCTGCAGTCAAGAAAGAGTTTCACTGGGTGTGCTCCTGGATGTTTGTGCTCTTAGCTGCTTACTTACAGTTAATGAAGCTTATCCTGATATTTCCTCTCATTATTAAGCATGGTTTTGATTCTAAGATTAAGACTATCCAGGTCCTAATCCAAGACTATCAAACAATAAAGCAGCGGCGCAAACTATTTGGATTAACAAGTTTTTCAATATTGAAACTGATGTGGTAGGGATTAGGGTAGGTCAAACAAAGCCATTTCATGGGCCATCCTCTCTTGGAGGAAAAATATGCCTTGCAAGACAAAATGAGAAATAGAACATAAATAAAACCATGAGATAGTCCTGAAGTCTGAGCCACCTACAGCTGACCATAACACACTAAGAAAAGTGCTAGTCCTTGCACGTCCCAGTAGTTTAGTGAGAGAAAAGGCTGTTAATTTATTATTGCCCAACAAATACAGTGGTCTGAGTTAACCCCTATTGCTGTTTTATGAAAGACTAGGCAAAGAAAAGACTTCAAGTGAAGCACTGAAATTCAGAGAAGACTAGATATATGTGCATATTTAAATATATATAGACGTATATAGATGTATATAGATATACATGTATATAGATAGATATAGATGTAGATATCTATATATGCATGTATGTATAGGTATATAAATAAAACATTCATAATCTTTGTTTCCCTTCTGTTAGTGCTTTTTTATGGTTTGCACAATATCCAGCTAAGTATCCATTTGTCTAAAAAAAGTGCAAGTTGTCATGGAGTAGTTTCTTCTAATAGAAGAGACTTAATGGTACGAGGAACCGAGAATAAAAGGAAGCAGAAAAGGAACAGAACTGCAGTTTGTGATCACACCTTTCTAGCCCAATCTTCAAGGAGAAGAATTCCTGAGTGAAGATCTGGCATGACATGAAGTATAAAGACTGCTCATTGCCTTCAACAATTTCTATCCAAAGGCACAGAATAACGAGGTTGTTCATTAGAAATGATAAAGCAGTGCATGTTCTGTGACTGTGTGACCTTCTATTACCAGCAGCAGCTTAGTTTCACCTTTTAGATAATAAATTTTGTCATATTGCAATCTCTTTCACATTTACTGACCTGGAAACCAGCACCTTCTGCAGTGCACAGGCCATATCAGGATTTTAGCATGCATCTCAGGGACATCGGAATGAAAAAGTGAGGTTGTAGAGAAAGAACAATTACAAACTGCTGAAGCGGGGGGAAATGTATGGCTTTGACATCCCATCCCTCCCCATAGAAGTAGTTGGATTTGAGAGGAATGGAGACTTGCAATACAAATAATTTTGTCGGATATTATGGGAGCTGAAGCTGCTGACATTATCTATATCATGCCAGCAAGCCAGTCTTTAATTATTAAATTCTAAGAATAGTGTAATTTCAAGAAAATCAAGAAATGTGTAAGACTGAAGGAGGAGAGAAAGGCCTTTTGAGCATTTTGATTGATCTTAAAATCAAACACATTCTTACAACATTTCAGCAGGTTCTGTTATATCTGAAAATTCAGTTCAGAATCAAAGCTAAAAATCTCACTTGGCTTCATTCAGAGCACAGATAGTAAAGGAACCAACCCAGAAGAAAACATGGAAAATCAATACCCAGATATATTTAATAGCATACAGATACTGCGCATGGAATCCAAGCCTGAATTCTCAGAATCACATAATTAATGCATCCAAAAATGCTCTTAGATTGATGAAGCAGAAGCTCAAAGGGATGTGTGATTGTCTAAAGCCTTTGGAAACAATTAAACCAGATGGGAAGATCAACTGAAAGGGCGTACCCACGAAGAACAAAGTATTGGTTCAGCCAAGGAACACAAACAGCTTTTAAACAGTCTTTCAAAAGGACAACAGTCATCTTTAAAAAAATTCATGTGATGAAAAATCTACTGTACAGCTATATGAACGATTGCACATTGAATCAGCCTCACTAAGAAAATACTGAACATTAGTTCTGCTTCTGAATTTGCCTAGTTTCAGCTGCCAACTATTTGATCTTGTTCAGTCTTTCTTTGCTAGCCTGTGGGTTCAATTATGTGGCTACATTAATAAAAACTATGAAACTAGTAAAAATGCTTTTAAGTATAAGCATTATACCATAAAATATCAAAAATCTGAATTGACATTTTTACAAATGAAAGATTCAAGTAGAAGCAGAATAGTAGGTTTTTCAGTTTTGCTGTTTACCTTCCTATAATCCTTTTTCAAAATTATTTTTTCAACCTACAGTTTTCAAAGGCACCTAAGACATCTAGGAAGTTTTATTGTAAATTAGTTGTTTTGGTACACAAATATTCACTGCAATCTTTTTACAATCTTTTAAATTTGTATTTATTGTATTTTTATTTTAGAATTCATAGTGTTTTCTATTTTTATCTTGGTTTCGATTTTCTCAAATTTAAAATGAGGTTTTTGAGATCAATTAATTTTGAAACAGTCTGTGAACACATCTCCATATTTAATTGCTTTGCTGAAGCAAAATTCCACTGGGTAAAAATTTCATTCTTCTGTGACACTTGTTCAAGTGTATTATACATAATTATTATTTTTTCCTTTGTACTTTGTTTTCCTGGCAACTATTTATCTGAGAATTCTTAACATAACCTGCCAGCAACTTATGTAAACCCACAACTAATAGTACTGAATATTTTTCATGTTAATTTGAATTTATCTTGGCATCTTGTAATACCATCCAGTGCATTGGCAACCAAATATTGAATGACTTAACTTAGAATGTCCTCCAAATTTTGTTTCTTTTCAGTGGAAATCCCCTGCAAGCTATGTCCAACTTTTGAGACATTACAAAAATGATCAGAAGATTTTGCAGATGTTTAACATCTTGCATATTACCACATACGTTAACAGGCATCTGATGTTGAGGCCTGTCAGATATATGTAGAAATAGAGATCTGAAGACAGAATCTGTATTTATTTGGAAGGGCATGTATCATGTCCTGGTATAACAAAGTCCAGAATCAGTTTCTTTTAATTTAGTCTTTCAGTTTCCTGAAGAAAGCACACGAAAGCATTCCCTTCAGAAGTTTCTTTTGCAAAAGCCCTACTGAAATAAATAAACAAACAGGATTTTTAGGCCAAAATGCAGTAAAAGATTCAGGTCTACAGGCTTCGGCACAGTTCATGAAGGGCATCTGGTGCATCAGACGTGATGCAGGCCAGCCTGCATGCCAAGCCAGCAGCCACCATTGTTGTTTCCATATAGTCACCAGCTACATTAGAGCTGTATGTTACATATTTTGAAATATTCCTGTAAGTAGCAACTGGACCCCAGGCTTCCCCAGCCTCTTCTGTAAGGTGGCTGCCTGGCCCTCCCTGCTGAGGGGCACCTGCTTTGCCCCCTGGGAGCACCTAGCTCCATAACACGAGGGTCTGCGTGTGATTCACTTGCCTAATGTAGGCATCTAATTTAGACGTGATTCATATAACCAGGAGTCTGTGTTCCCTTTATGGCAAACAGAATAGGTGCCTTCAAGGATTTCTCAGCAATTAAGTGCCTAAAATAGCCTGGAGAAGACGATGTCATCCAAAGGGACCTGGACAGGCTGGAGAGGTGGGCCTGTGCAAACCTCATGAGGTTCAACAAGGCCAAGTGCAAGGTCCTGCACCTGGGTCGGGGCAACCCCCGATATCAATACAGGCTGGGAGATGAGCAGATTGAGAGCAGCCCTGAGGAGAAGGACTTGGGGCTTCTGATGGAAGAAAAGCTGGACATGAGCCAGCAGTGTGCGCTTGCAGCCCAGAAGGCCAACTGTATCCTGGGCTGCATCAAAAGAAGCGTGGCCAGCAGGTGGAGGGAGGTGATTCTGCCCCTCTACTCGGCTCTGGTGAGACCCCACCTGGAGTACTGCGTCCAGCTCTGGAGCCCTCAGCACAAGAAGGACATGGAGCTGTTGGAGCGGGTCCAGAAGAGGGCCACAAAAATGATCCGAGGGCTGGAGCACCTCTCCTACGAGGACAGGCTGAGAGAGTTGGGGTTGTTCAGCCTGGAGAGGAGAAGGCTGCGGGGAGACCTTATTGCGGCCTTTCAGTACTTAAAGGGGGCCTATAGGAAAGATGGGGACAGTCTTTTTAGCAAGGCCTATTGTGACAGGACAAGGGGTAATGGTTTTAAACTAAAGGAGGGGAAATTTAGGCTAGATATAAGGAAGAAATCTTTTACACTGAGGGTGGTGAAGCCCTGGAACAGGCTGCCCAGAGAGGTAGTGGAGGCCCCATCCCTGGAAACATTCAAGGTCAGGTTGGACAGGGCTCTGAGCAACCTGATCTAGTTGATGATGTCCCTGCTCACTGCAGGGGGGTTGGACTAGATGATCTCTAAAGGCCCCTTCCAACCCAAAGCATTCTATGATTCTATGTACATTCTTGCCCTGCTCCTTCGCTCCTACACACATTTATGTATGTATGCACACAGTGAATCCAAAAGAGAAACTTTGCAGCATCTAAGTCTTTTCTTTGCAGTAATATCTTTCTGGGCCCTAAGTTTTTATACACTGAACATCTGCAAGAACTGTCTCCCAACAGGTTTTATTACATCTGTTAAAACCTAGTAACACCAGGACTGGAGTGAAGGCCCCTCATTTGCCACACCGTAATAATAAATGCTGTGCAGCACAAGCCAGCTAGTTGTGTTTGTGTGCTCCTGCTCCCAAAGCTGTTTCTGTATTTTATCTGAAACTTCTTTAAACTAAAAAGCATTCCAGGCCCCACAGGAAACACAAAGCAGATGTGCTGATATATGTATGTACAGGGATAAATATCATTATCACAATAAACCTTCAAATAAATGATCTGAATCTGAAAGGGAAAGAAGGCGGTATTAGGTTTACTGCTATTCCTTTTCAGATTGAGTTTCTAAGACCACGTCCTCTCAGAAACTATGTCTCAGACCATGTCTAAGCTATGGGATCTAGGAGCACTTCCCAGTCTCCAACTCTTAACGTATGCCTGCCACACTCTGACATGGAGTCAGAGGCATAGGCCAGATCCTTCCTCCTGTACCACCAGGGAGGTGTGACAGCTGTCTTCTACCTCCATTGGAAGAAACCGAAGCATGCAGGCTAAAAGCAAGCTACTGGTGGGGTCCCCATTCTGGACACCTGAAGATTCAGGATGCCAGGCCATGCCGGGGGACCTGCCTCACAGTGCAAGTGCAAACTTAGGATCTTTAGACACAAGGAAGCCGTGTAATCCACTCCTGACGGATCTTGGCACAAGTGATCCTTGAGCTGCTCAGGCTGGGCTAGTTTTTGACACACCCAGAGTGAGAATGGGAAGCAGCCAAGGGAGGCAAGACAGACTGTAATTTCGTACTGCTCTTGGCAGCCAAGCCCTCTCTTGAATCTTGTCCATAGTTTCTGAAATGTGTTTAGTTTACCTTTTGTGTGAGAGGTGCTGGAATGTGGAGAAGGGATGTTGGTTCTGCACCCTTGGACACCAGCACACACACCACAGCAGACCGCAGAACAGACGTTCTTCTGAGTCCATGAACTGGAATCTCACATTACAGGAAGGTATTGCAACACTGTGAACCCCCCAATTGCTGCCATGCTGCAGTCAGGTGAGAACTTTATCTAGCTCTATATTTTGTCTCCAAATTACGGCCTTGACCACATCCTCAGTGGGTGAATATAACAAAAATGTCACCCTGATATACCCTCCTATCTTCCACTGATCAGTGGTTCAGAGGCTTAGTGAGCTGTAGGTTGCCATTAGTCCAGCTAATCTCCATTATTTCTACTTTAGGTCTTGCAATGACTCTTAACAAGTTCCACAACCAATTCTACACTTTGTGAAAGTGGACTTCATTTCTTGTTTATTATTTTGCATCTTTCTTCTGGACAAGATGAAGAACAATTACTGCTAATGCAAAATGAGTAGCCTTGGCAACCAGGTAGTCCTGACTACTCAGATTCCAGGCCTGAGGGTCTGAAAAAAACCTCAGTGAAACTAACGGGAATGTTTCCAGAGCAGCTTTACCTAAAGTCTAAAGGCACAGACATACTGCACTCCTAGAATCCCATAGGCACATAATCCTCTTCAGCCCTTTACTAAAGAATGATTAGCAAAAAGGTCTACAAAATCTACTTATTTCACAATACTAAACTGCTTCCAGTACATTCCCAGATGTCAAATTCCCTCTACATTCCCAATGCAGGAGCCAAACTCTTCGGCTTCTCTCTTTGACAATTTCCACTGTGCACAGAGGGATGCGTGATTACAAAAATCTGTGGTGGCTTAACTGAATATGAAAGTAGGACAAAGATAAAATACCATGAAGCATTAACCATTAATTCAGGGAGAATCTAGCACTGTGATAAATGGTTCCTAATCATGGATGTGTTTAAGTCATGCTGAAATACAATGCCTGGGGCATAGAGAGGCAAAATAAGGAGGGCTGAAGAAAGATCAGCACTGCAAGGCCATTTAACTCAATTAATATACTCCCACTATCACAGTTAGTAAAAGTAAATAGTAGTTGTTTCTAAATACCTCATTTTTATACTGCCTATTCCAATGCTTGCTATACTGCTCAAAACCTTAGCCCTACAGGCATAGGATTAACCTCAACTTCTCAGTTGTCATTTTCTTCTCCCCCTAAAGCAGGCTTTAAAAATTGAAACTTGAAGCAAGCTCACTCAAACCCCTCACAAGCCAGAGGCAAACAAACCCACTGGGGTTTTTTATGTCATGACTTTCAGAAAATCTCCTGAGTGTTTTTGTTTTCTGGGTTTAATTATAGAAGTCAGAATACTCGAACAGAGGCTGTGTCAATGACCAAACTTATGAGTCAAATTAACAAGCAGTAAATTATTCACAACAGATGTAGCTCTACATAAACAGAAATGTACAGGGGGAATAAAATACCTGCAAAGGAGACGACCAGAATGAGCTGTTTGCAAGATTCAGGAAGGCAGAAAGCAAGCACTGCAGTGGTGTTTCTGGGTCCTGCGTTTCCAGTGCTAACCACAAGTAAGAAACAGGCTCTCCAGGAGCAGGTTTACTGAGAAGCTCTAGATGGCTGCTCTAACTCTTTGAGAGGCAGTCATTAAACTGCTGCTATTCTACAGTCTGCACAGGCCTGAGTCAAACTAAGCTCAGATATGGAAGAGAATCAGGCTCCTGGGAACTAATTTTAACTTTAAATTCCGGCTCCTCTAAACCTGTCATCCTCTGAACCCTCTTCCTTTCGTGGGCTAGTTATTAAGTGTTCCTAACACACTTGTTAGATCTATTAAAAAACCCCAGAGAAAGAAACTTGGTAGCAATTCTTTCTTACATGCCATCTCAGTTTTAATTTACACTTTAATGTATGTTATTATCAGCTCAGAAATAGCTAGGACTATATATGAATTCACATATATCAGCGTGAACACCACAACCTAGGAAAAGGGAAACATAATTCAGATGCAGTGATTTTATTTGACTGACTTTGTTGTTATAGTCCTGATCGCTGTAGTTATAAGCAATGTGTAGTACCACAGGTTTGCAAGCACACTGTGCTTTCTAATCCTAAGTATTGATATGGAAATATTGATATGGAAAAAGAAGAGATTTGTAAACACTGTGGAAGGGAGAGAAATGCAAAAGTATATGCCCTGTCCCCACCGACCTTGCATAGATGAAGAGCATCTCATTCTTATCCATGACTTTACTTGAAAACCTGCATAGGAAAAGCACTCAGAAAGATGTATACTCCAAGAGGAGGATGTTCTGGCACAAAGTTAAGGGGCTATGGATGGCTCTCAATGGGATACCAGCACTAATCCCAGTCTCGTTTCTCTGTTCAAACAGCAAGTTAATTGGCACATGCACCTCACTGAGGATGGTTATGGCATACTTTGCAGACATGCACAGCCAAAGAGGTCATGTTTTGAACCTGTAAATTACTCACACATTTTACATTTTAAATAAACCTGTAGATTTATTGTACAATAGTACAGCATGTGCCTTTTTAACCAAAAGCTCAGCATCACACAACACTTTAATCTTCCATTTAAACATACACAGTCCTACAACATAGCTCAGTTCAGCTAGGAAAGCTACATAATGAATCAATTTATTGAGAGTCCTTGCTACGCTGTTCTTAAGGATGTTTGCCTACAGCAAGAACAGTGGCAGTGGTTCTGGTGGTGTAACATTTAATCACTTTAACCTGTTCTCAGCACAGTAATAGCAAGCAGTCACGTAGAGCAAAATGAAGAGATCATTTAAGGGACACTACATTTAATCGCAAATGCATGAAAGAGCAGACCAGAGGATCTCACACTTGTAATACAACTAAGGATTAGATATCTGTTTTGAGATCACTTTGACGTAATGTCTGCACAAACTATGCCACACAATCCACCACACATGAAGACCAGATGCATGACAGGCATCGCACCATGTAGTAATATTGTTTGAATTTAAATTGTTAGGTTTGGAAGGGGCAGAGCAGGGTGTTCTGCACAAATATACACTTGCCTTATTACATTAGTTTACAGGTCAGAAACACTCCTGTAGCCATTTGCCCACATGCCAGCAGTCTCTTGTTTTAACTCATTTTTACACTGTTTGCTTCGATTTTACCTGGTTCAGTCCAAAACAGTATCATGACTTCCAGACACAGAGTGTGTTTTGTGCTGTGTGTCTTAGCCTTTCCAATTGTCATGAACAGCCGAGTTGGTGTAACTGGGCATCCTTTACGCACGCTGTTGTGCACAGCTAGCCACAAGTCGTTATCAACGCATGTTCAGATAGGATTCTTCATTTGCCACAGGGGTTCCTCATGGCAATGGAGTTTCGAAGTTCATCACTGCTTAACAACTTACAGCAAGTGGAATTAAATCTCTACTACCGAAATGGTACAGGTTACACAGCGAATTCTTGATCAGAGAAAGTTTATGCCTTTTTATTGCTGTTCAATTTATCAATGTGTGTCAAACTTTAAGCCTGTTACTTTAAAGGATCAAGTGCAATTTTTATTAAAGAATTTCAAATTCTCAAAACCCAGCATTTTCAGTAGATTTTTAAATACCCAAAGGAGGTAAATTTGGATCCTTCTCCTGAACATGTGATTTTTCACTGATGGCAGGAGCATGACAGTGCATTTTGTTGGTTGGTTCTGAACAATTCTGAACTCCTATAGCATCAACAAAAATAATATGCTAATCAAAACATAGACAGTGATACTAAAGAAACAGGGGAAGGAAATCTATACTGAACATCTGATCTTGAATTAAAACAGACCAGCAATAGTGTCTAAGCTTTCAAACGGATGAGATACTTAGCTGCTATCAAGTAGCATACCAGCAGTGGTTTCAGAAGAATTATACCAAACTTGCACCCACTATGGTTCATATGTATTCCCTGACTCCGCAAATTTCACTCATCTTAGACAAAATACTAAAGCAAGTTAATTCAAGTACACTAAAAAAAATGGGAGGAAGAAGTATCTTTTTAACTCAAAGCTGCTTTTTGTATCATCTTCAAGTATTTTGGGAAAATTTCACCACACTGAAAGAAATTTCATTTATCTGTCTTGCTTCTAGCTTTAGATAAGACTAACCAGCAGAAGAAACAAAGTTGGAAAAAAACCCATTCTTGGCTTGTGAGACTAAATGCACGTCCTCAGTAGACTTCCAGTTCATTGTCTAAACTGTAATGTTTTGGTAGCTTTTGGTGAACATATGAACTTTTGGCTGATTATCTAGACACACTGACACATGTAAAGATTGCTGAAAAGG
>VYZW01031255.1:4646-41022 GCA_013401315.1 Balaeniceps rex | reverse complement strand
GAGATGCTTGAGCTCTCTATTGTGCACCCAAAACATCCAGGTCTTTGAGCTGGGACCAAGTAGAGTCACAACACTCCCCACATGGCCTGTGAGAGCAAGCTGATGGTGGGTCGTGTCCTAGTTCCTTCCTGCCTCTTAGGCAACATACTCCAGGCAACAGCACCAGCAGTACCCAACCTGTCTGTTCCCAGCATATATGAAATTAAAGCACTAATTTGACCACAGTGTGTGGAGAGACCAGTCCTGCTGCTATTTCTTAAGCATGGTCTGAAAGCAGACTGAGCTCCTCAGAGGCAAGAGACTGAGGACCAACTACCTTTTCACAGCCTGAGATAGGGAGCTCTCAGCACTGGGGAGAATGGGACGTTTTGAACCTGTGCAGAGATGCATCTCACTGGGAGCCTGGAAATTAAGCGGGGAAGTGCTGTGGAGTTCAGGCTTCTCTCTGATTCTGTGATATTTGAAAAGACTTGTGGATCACAAATTTTATTTTGATATTTTGATGTTCCCCTTTACGAACCTATATGGTATATTCAGCTGCTATAATTTAGTTCACCAGACTCCTCTAATTTACACTGTGGGAGAAGCCTGACACAGATTGGCTTAGAAAAGCAAAGTACATATTTGCACTGTCCTCAGCAATCACGGGGAAGCTGGAGCACAGAGCTGGACCTCTTACCCTGTAAGAGGATAAAAACCAATGCCAGATAGACCATCTGAACTTCAAGCATAAAGCCAGCAGCTCCACAGGAGCAGGGGAAGTTGGCAAAGTAATCTCTTACACATTAGTAATCTGAAAATGCAGTGACACGATAGTTTTCCATGAGTCAGAGAAAATTAACCCATGCGCAAAAAGAGCTGAACAATTTGAGATGGATCCCATCATAAATGGGTAATAACCTGCAGTGCAGATAGAGCTTTTTCCTCAGCCCACATACACCTTACTAACAGAACTGTATAACAAACATTTCTAATATTCAAATATTTGAGATCTCTGGCTAACTAAAGCATTTCTCCACAAATAAATTCTTAAAGAAATGAACATATTACTTGGCCAGCACTGCTAACAAAGTATGTTTCTGATTTTGCAAGCCCAGGCGTGCAGCTGTTAATGATATCAGATATATTTGTGATCTTTAACTACAATATCCAGGTTTCAGGAAGTCGAAACTCCCACGGTGCTTGGAACCATCATTTCAGTGCAGCCTGCTACATTGGCATGAAACAATTAAAAAACCCCACAATAACAACAACAAAACCCCCCAAAACCCCAAACACACACACATACAGATCTATTTCAGGAGTCTTAACTTCTAACAACCCATTAGCACAAGATTGTCTAAACCCATGACTGCGCTTTACACTTCTAACCAGATTTTGTATAATTTTTAATGGAATCATCACACTGACAGCTCTACATTTAATATCAGCAGCTCATGCAATCAGAGAGCAGCAGAGTATCTAAAAAAAGAGGATTAGAGATGTCCCTCGACATTACACTGAGCTGCCAGGCAGTTCCAGTCTAATCCAGCCATCTATGCTCCCTGTACATCCAGAGTGATTCATCCCACGTCCGTAGGCACACTTTGCTATCTGTAGAGGGCAATCCATCCCTTTTAGTATACACATCAGTGCTGGGGGAATGAATTATATACACTCTGGTGACGTGTATTTCTTTTCAGTGAGGAAGCCGACACAAACCATTTAAATTAAATGTCTGTAGCAGCTTAAGTAAGGTGAGATGAATTCCATACTACAACATCTTCTTTCTTTTCCCCTCTTCTGCCACATATTTAGAAAGATCGCACAGGATTTACCACCTTAGAGACATATAAGAATTATGGAGCACCAATTGGATTAATATGAAATTTTGAATTAGATGTTCACGCAACACAAAGTTTAGAAGTTTTACGCACAATAACTAGAGTTTTGCCATCCTCTTTTTTGTTACCTGCTCGATGTAATTGATAAGGGAGTCCTTGTTGTCCTCCCAGTAGCCCTTCAGAGTTTCTTCAGGTGGGAATTTCTCACAGCTAAGCTCCACTGTGATTTCAAAGCAGTTGCTGCTGAGGTAATTGAAATCTTGCATTCCTGCAATGCCAGAAAAGAGAGTTAGTGATGCATTTTGCATTGTTCTAAAGCAAATAGAGTAAAGGGGGGCATGTGAGATGCTGGAGTTGTTAAGAAAAGAATAGCTATAAATACAGTTGGTGCAGTTTTATTTAATTAGCTTAGTTCTGAAATCAGAGGCATTAAATCAGAGAAACCAACAAGACAATTAATTTCCAAAACCATTTTCTTCCCACAGAAAGTTTAGAGAAGACTTAACACCTGCCCTGTATACTCCTACCTGAGACATGTTTTTGGATAGCTGACATATAAATTACTTTTTTTTTTTCTCTTCAGGAACAGAAAAGTATTTCCAATTATGGCTAAAATATTTCCAGATGAAAGTAAAAGGTGATCATTTTGTAAACCAAGAAGAATGACAATTAATTATAAATCAAATGAAACATGACAAACTGCCTTTGAAAAAGAGGTTTATAAAGACTGGTCAAAAACGTGGGGTATTTTTTCTGAAAATATAGGGTTTCAACTTAGTAACATTTTACAAGAAAAGCATCTGTTTGCTAAGGAATATTCTCTGTCAAGCTTCTCGGCATAGATTCCAAATATTTATGACTTTCCACAAAAAAAAATACAAAAGCAAACTTCCTATAAACTTCATTTACACAGAAATTTTTCCATGGATAGGGGTATTTCCCACCCACTCAATGCCTCTGCAAAATCAATAATCAATACATTAAGAGAAACATCATTATTAATGCAACTTTAATCATAGGAATTTAAAAATATATACAGTAGCATCATCACTAGGAATAAAAACTTGGTGGGAAAGATGTACTCTTTTACACTTCTGAGCTCCTCCCCTTACTACATGGAAATATTGGCTATTTTCTCAAATCTCAACTAACCAAAGTGGTTTCCAGTTTTGTAACTGGATCAACCAGCTGGAGAGGGACTGTGGCTGTCCCCAGGAGGGTTATAAATATATTCTTTGCAGAAGCTGATGTAGAATTAGCGCTTGCCTAGTCTATCTAGCTAGCAGAGTCAGTGGATTCTCAAACAGAGAACTGAAAAGAAAAAGGCTACCAAGCATTTTAAGCATCCCCATGGATGAGAGATTTAAAAGTGCTTCAAACACAGCTAATTCACTCAGCCCTATGTTCCCCCATGCAAGCTACATATAAGACCTGATGCAGCCTCTTTATAGAAGCACCGGTTTTGTGCATCGGTCCAGAAATGTCCAGAGAGCTGACGTCATATCTGAAAGAGAACACTGAGGGCAGCGAACAGATTGAGTCAGGTGGGATTTTGCCAACACATTAGGGTGAACCTATTTTCTGCCAACCAGGCAACGAGACTCCTAACTACTGATAGGAACAGGGACTTATCAGATTCCTAAAAGAACATATTTATTTCTAAGCCTTTTTTAGATGGCTGAAAAATGAGGACACAGAAGGCAAAGGTGCTCCTGGGAAGGACGGCTCTGATGTCCCACCAGGCAGAATGCAAGATGGACCATTCAGCCGTACACAGCGAGAGAGCAGCGGAGTCACGAGTAAAATCCTGACAGTCGTGCTGACTGCCAGGCATCTGTTCCAGACACTACATAATGTTGTTTTTCTTGATTTTTGCCTTTCTTCTACAAGAAAGAAAGAATCCATGAAGAGGAGAACTGGGAGCTGAAGGGCATGATGTCATTTTACTGTGGTGCCAACAACTCTTGACCATTACTGCTCCAATTGTCTGGAATTTTCTCCCTCCCCTCCTGCCCTCCCAAAGCAAGGTGATACTCAGGGATGCCCTAGTTTCTCAACAACAGAATAAAACAGAAATATATTTTCCAGTTTTGTGCACAATATCCATATCCTATAGTTTGTTTCTCAGCTGCTGGCCTGGGCCACAGTTTATATGTGTTGCTCCTGAAAAAATTCAGCTTGCATCACTGAGCTGCAGGTGATGATCTGAATCTCTGGGATGGAGAATGGGGTGAAGATAGCCTAGATCTAAACTGTGGCCTACTACAACTGTAATCTGGAGAGCATCGGGCTGGCTACATACTATTTGCACTCTTTACCTGCCTGTTCAATATGGCAATTAGGTGCAATATCCAAGAAATCAACACATTTCAAAAGATTTATTCAACATTGCGGCAACTTTGCTGCCACTGGTCAAGCTCTCTAACTGCCCTATTCCTTCTTGTTATGTACATGGCATACATGGCATTACCTGGACAGGCTGGAGAGGTGGGCCTGTGCGAACCTCATGAGGTTCAACAAGGCCAAGTGCAAGGTCCTGCACCTGGGTCGGGGCAACCCCCGATATCAATACAGGCTGGGAGATGAGCAGATTGAGAGCAGCCCTGCAGAGAAGGACTTGGGGCTTCTGATGGAAGAAAAGCTGGACATGAGCCAGCAGTGTGCGCTTGCAGCCCAGAAGGCCAACCGTATCCTGGGCTGCATCAAAAGAAGCGTGGCCAGCAGGTGGAGGGAGGTGATTCTGCCCCTCTACTCGGCTCTGGTGAGACCCCACCTGGAGTACTGCGTCCAGCTCTGGAGCCCTCAGCACAAGAAGGACATGGAGCTGTTGGAGCATGTCCAGAAGAGGGCCACAAAAATGATCCGAGGGCTGGAGCACCTCTCCTACGAGGACAGGCTGAGAGAGTTGGGGCTGTTCAGCCTGGAGAAGAGAAGGCTGCGGGGAGACCTTATTGCGGCCTTTCAGTACTTAAAGGGGGCCTACAGGAAAGATGGGGACAGTCCTTTTAGCAAGGCCTGTTGTGACAGGACAAGGGGTAATGGTTTTAAACTAAAGGAGGGGAGATTTAGGCTAGATATAAGGAAGAAATCTTTTACACTGAGGGTGGTGAAGCCCTGGAACAGGCTGCCCAGAGAGGTAGGCCCCATCCCTAGAAACCTTTAAGGTCAGGTTGGACAGGGCTCTGAGCAACCTGATCTAGTTGAAGATGTCCCTGCTCACTGCAGGGGGGTTGGACTAGGTGACCTCTAAAGGTCCCTTCCAACCCAAAGCTTTCTATGATTCTATGATCACATGTCTCTATGTTAGTACTCACATAAATAAGCTTAGAATACGGGACAAAATTAATTTCTTCAGCTTTTAAACAAAGGAACTCCAACCTTCACAAAGAAAGTGGAGTGCAGGGTGTGCCCCCAGCATCCAGGCATCAGAATTACTTAGACTTTGAATTACAAGCTACAGCACTAAGCTAGTTCAGCTTCTACACATATAAAGACAGTAACTTTTAGCAGGACAGGATGAACTTGAGCCTTGTGCATAACAGGGAGAACATATGCCTCCTACACGTGTCATGTAAAATCCTAAAAAAAATTTACCTAGCATTGCTTCCAAAACTGGTAACATGAAAGGAATTCAAGTTAGGAACTAATTAATTGAGTGCCAAGAGTGATTTGAGACTATCTGAAGAGAAAAAGACACTTAAACAATAGCCTAGTAGTACAGCAATGTCAGCTGCTTTGAAATGCTATTTTTGTAATGACACGAATCTGATTAGACTCAGGTGACTCTGTAATGACAGAACAAGCAGAACAGTCATGTGGCTAGCTACTAATTCATTACTATCTGTTCTTCTCATTTATATTTCCAAACAGACATGCCACACAAAAGGTGCATTAAAAAACCATTAGTGATGTTGAAAAGTTATGCACTCAACAGCTAAGGAAATGCCAAAATTAAAGCTGCCTGTGCAAATTTAATTTGTCTGTCTTGTGCATAAGTGAAATCATTCATTACATGCTGATAGGGAGAAGACCAGTGTTAAAAACAGCATGGATTTTATGTACAGGATTGTTTTTCCCCGGGGTCTGGTGGCTAACATTCCTGAACGCAGATGAATGACCCCTTTGCCTTTGCTTGCTGCTCTCTGAAAAACCTACAAGGATCAACTAATTACAGATGACAACTAATACAAAACAAGCGTAACAGGCATCATAGTCTCAGATTTAGCACAAAGATGCTGTTGGGGGAGCTATTTTCTTTGTGCCCCTGCTCCACAGATGAAAGTAACTACTAAGCAAGTAATGGTGAGAATAACCTCACAGCAAAGTGTATTAAGAGACAGAAGCAAGCATCAAATATTCCTGTACATCATCTGCTCTCTCCACCCCAAAACCTGAATGGAGAATTACCACCTTGCCTGAGGTTGATGAGGAAATCCTGAAGTTTTACAAAAGGACAAGGACAGAACATGAATGCAATGGAGGGTTCATCCTTACTTCCAGTTTGAGACAAGGGCTGCTACCAGACTTTTCTGCCACCAGACATTCAGCCTTCTTACTGAAAGAACCCACTTATTCAGAAAAACATATGCAAAAGCAACCCATACTCACAGGAGAGAGCCACCCATATATTATCCCTGCATACTGAGGAACCAATGAAGACTGCTGCTGGCCCACCATGCAGTGCTGTCTTTTACAGAAGGTAGAAGTTCCTGTGGGCGAACTATATGGGCAAAGAAATTGATGCAGCACAACTAGGGGCACCATAATAAGCTCTATAGGGCAACAGCAACTTTAGTAATTTATTAGAAAGAAAAATCAGCCCTTCCTAGGTCACAGCTCTTGGTCTGATGAGGTACTGTCAAAGGCAGCATCTAGGAGAGCACAGCCTCTCTCATTTAGCTCAGCTCTCATTTACCTCCACTCTCTCCTTTTTCCTTCCCTCACCACTGCTCTGCTAAAGCCATGCACTCCTTTCTATGCCAAACACAGCTCCAGTACCTACTCTTACCTACTTTCTATCTCTATTCCCAGTCACGTTGCTCCAGTTCTCCTCGTTTCTCTATAAACTTGTGGCAAGTCCTCTTTTATTTTGCCTCTGTTCAACCCAGGGAGATCACACAGGGATGCGAGCCTAACCTGTAGATGCCCACAGGACACTGAGCTACTCTCACGTCCCCTCGCAGGACCCAGAACAGCCCACAGCAACCCAAAGGTGCAAAGGCAGAGAAGCACCACCTTAGCTCCGAATCGGAGCAGATGCCATGCAGACAATGTCTTCAGAGAGTTTCTCTTGATAAATTCTGAACTCTGGTAAGGATACACAATGAAATACTTTTCCTAAAGCAATTAAAATGCCTTTTTAATAGTTTATACCACTGCTAACTTTGACTGCGTTATCATACAGATAGCAAAAGGTCACTGATACAACAGATAACTTACATGCCATATTTCAGTTTCCAGGCAGAGTTTTTCAGACTAACGCTTCCAAGAAAATTTTAACTTGAACTAAGCAATATTTAGTTACTTTCCTTAGCGCTAGACATGGAAACAACAGAACTGTTTTTGCAGAATTATTTTTGTGTTTTTAAGTCAGCCTGTGGCAAACATTAGCATGAAGGTTTCGTTCAAAAGTCACAGCTTGCCAGCTGATTTCTACACTTGGAAAAAAAAAAAACAGATTCACGCTGTAAGGTCCAAAGTATATTGTCATCTCTCTATTTTTTATTAGCTGCACCATATTAGGATCATAGATCCTGGTTAGAACTAGGATTCCTGTCTACTAACTTCTGTACAAATACATGAGAAAAAGAAAGGGCTCACTTGGGGAATTTTCAGTCTAACTTAAAATAAGATCCAAAAGGAGGAAATAATTCAAACTTTCCAACAAGTTTTTCCAATGGAAAAATGTGCCTTTGGCATGTGCAGTTTAGTCAGAATCAAAGCATTTCATCAAAACAATGGAAAGACTGTTATTTTATAGCATTTTCCTACGGAAAAAAATCCTGAAGTTAAATATGCTCACTTTTTTATAGTTAATACTTAATGTTTCATTAAGATAATTTTTGGACTGAATTGAAACAAAATTTAACTATTAAACCTCTCAATGTTTTGTTCATATTCAGTTTTTTTTCAAATTATGAAAACTCTGTTTCGTCAAGGGTGTTTTAATGGTTCCAATTTAAAGTCTGTAGAATGCTTCACACACAGGGAAATTTTTGCTTTTCAGTCATATTCAGAAATGTCAACATTTTACCTTATGTGCAGTCCCTGGTACCTGTGGTACCACAGCAGAGGAAACATGCTGCCCCTGTGAAGATTGGGGATAACAGCTCTAAGAATAAGCAGGTGATCGTTGGCTGTGTGAGTGCTACCAGTCATTGTTCTGTTTCTAATTTCTTCATATGAGCTTAATTATTTTCCTCTTCTAGCACCCTCTTTACTATAATAGGAGCAGGGTTAGGCTACCATCTATGCTGTCTAACGCTTTGAGAGATTCCTACTCATCGCAGGTAAAAAATTTAAAATTCATTCACAGACTGTAATTGAATATTAAGAGGAATGCAAACAATAAAACTGGTATGTGTGTTCAAAGTTATCTGGTACAAATCAACAAAGCCAATGCACAGGCAAATCACTCCAACGCAAGATGAGTTTCTAGCTCAGAAATCCCCAGCTCAGTTGCACTCCGAAGTTTTGTCCGAGTTTAGCA
Organism: Balaeniceps rex; assembly: GCA_013401315.1. NCBI lineage: Eukaryota > Metazoa > Chordata > Aves > Pelecaniformes > Balaenicipitidae > Balaeniceps > Balaeniceps rex. Next base: position 32,490 of record VYZW01031255.1, on the reverse strand, counting down.
GACACAGAAGACTCAAAGATTTAGACATCCCAACACCTTTCTGCCTCAGTTGACAAGGAAAACGACATATCAAAATTCTTAGTAAAAAGGAATTAAATGTTTCATTATTTCAGGCTACTCTAGTTCTAGACTTCTCCTGGAAAATTAGTGTTGAAGTGGCCATAGTAACTCTGCTGTTCCTCGTAGGACAGAAGGCTCTACCAAAGTCTTAGGGGAACACCACCTGGGCAGGAATCAGGCACTAATTAAGCCACAAAGTATGGAGATGCAAGTATCTTCACAGCTGGATTTTGTTCCCATGGAAATCAAAGGCCAAACTCCCTTTGCCAGTAACATTGCAAAACCAGGCCTCTCCCCTTCTTTCAAGGTTGGATGCTTTCATTAACGAGGTTAAAATGGTCAGTAGCCTGCTCTCTCTCATCACGGTTTGTTAGGGGATTTTTTACTTTTAAAAAAAAAAAACAAAAACAAACCCTTAAGCTCTCATGATAGTATAGCAATCACTCACCCACAGTAGAACTATTAAATTTGCAATGACCTGAACCCTGACTGAAGAAACACTGTAGAAAAAGCAATAAAAGAGGAATATTCTAATAGGCATCACAATGGGCTTTATGGGATTTTATGTGGTAAGTGATCAGCCTTTGATTTAGCCTTAACCACACCAACAGTTGTGGATAACCTGGTGGTATTCCAGTCTGTAATTAAAAATTGAAAACTAAGCTTAAAATAACCACCCATGATACTGAACCCCCACGCAGTGTGGCTCACCTCCTGGGACGCTGTACCATGCACCACCATTAGTCGTTCCATCCACAAAGCTGCTGTCATCATCATTTTTACGACACGGTGGTCTGTTTGGATCAGACATAGCGGGATTGAAAGAAGAATAACTGCGAGCCAGGCTTTGAAAAATGGCATCATCGGGGCAGGAGCTGTATTCATGAGCACTACCTAGGAAGGAAAAAAAGTCCAGGAACAAGGATTATTAAAAGGGCAGTCATACCAACTGGGCTCACAGCCTAGATTACCAGCTAATTTAAGAGCTAAGTTACCTTGATTAAAATATCTGAGGGACTACAATCCCCTCAGGTATTACATCATTTTTGTAACTCTACTGAAACAAACTACCATCTTCAAAACTAGAAAACATGGTCATACAGTGACTAGCTTTAAACATGTGATTAATTAAAATAAGTCATTACAATGCAATGACATGACGTTTACAAAGTGGGCCTTAAGTAGCAGTGAAATAAGTATAGAACGTAATTTCTATCCCCTACTGTTCATGTTAACTTCTATTACATACCACTCCGAGTCTCATCATAAGGATAGTTTGCAACGAGGTCTCCTCCATGAAGATTGGCAGAAAGCACAAAGGGAATATCCATAATCCAGTGAATGACACCTTTTGTTTCAGGAGCAAGCTACAAGAAAATAGCATTACCAGCAAACTGATAATTCAAGGTAGAAACTTATTCAATTACATATAGTGGGCTTAATTATTACCACGTATACTATGCAAGACATTTAAATGAACAGCAATTTTATTTTGGCTTCAGAGAGAACTGAATCAGTCCTTTACATCAGATTTATAATTATATTAAGTAGATTAATATAAGTCTAAAACTGGTGTAAATTAGTTCAGAATGAGACCACAGATAAAGCAATCTCAATCTTTTACTTCTTCCCATTACGGCTAAAAAAAGCCTACCAATTTTCAAACCAAGGAAAATAAACTAAATTCAAAATAAATGTTGGTAGGATGCAGTTTATTGTCTGCACGGAAAGTAAAATTACTTTATTTAATAATTTGAATTTGAAGACAGAATATGGCTACTAAGGCCACAATCCTATGGGACTGCAGTCACAACACTGTATTTTCTAGAACCTCCTCTGGGGATAGACACAAGAAAATAAAAATCCCTCCAGATACATGCCTGTATATTTAAGGCTTAAACTTAACAAAAATGCATCTGTCATATGTGAGAATAGCTATCTAGCCAGCAATGTAATTAAGCACAATAAACAGGTGAATTTCTGGCAATGGTAAAAATGCAGAATATCTGCAAGAATAGCTTCAAATCAAGGGAGAAGGCTACACAACCTCTGGCCTTAAAAATAAAACATGTTTGGGGTGAGGAATTGTCTAAGGATTAAGCAATATGGATCAAAAGGGTTTACTACAGCAAGCCATTTTGAGAAAAACTTCAAGAAGCATCAGATGGATAAATTTAACAAAATGAACAAAACATTTAGAAGAATGTGAATCGTAAAGACCACGCGCACAGCTCTCAGAGGTTGCTATGTGTCTACTTGCGTAAAAGGGAAGAGATGGGCATATAAGTGACCCGATATCCAGCCCCTACTTGCCTTAGGATTCTGGTCCACAGCTTTTTTCATGTTTTTCAGCAAATGGTTGTTTGGGCCACCTTCTTTCTCATTAACATAGACTATTCTATCAAGATCAGGGAAATTCCGGTTTAGATCTATCCCTTGGGCGTTACTTCGACCAACAAACCAGTCTTTAAGTTCACCAGGCTGAATGAGGAAAAGGAACAGAAAGAGAAGGGAGGTGAGTAGGTTCAGATTACATATCAAGCTTTATATGGGTATATTTAGCCATGCAAATTTAAATCATGGGTTTACTTTTCTTGTTCTTGACAATAAGAAGGAATCATGCTGGAGTAAAAACTTCTGAAGCACCAAAAGCTGAGTCACTCCTATTTCTTCTCTGTGGGAACAAAACCAACCTCTATTTCACTGAGGGCCTCAGAGGAGAGGATCATTCTCATAGTGGCAGATCTGGACTAAGGATGGGCAAAATTAACCAGCAGCATCAGATTTTCCGGTGCCTGCTGAGTCTTCCCCCGAGACCTGTCTTTTCCCTGTTGCCTCATGCCCATGCTCATGAATTACAGACCTCATTTTAGTGAGCCTCAGAGCAGCTGTAGATTTATCAGCCAGCCGCAAGGAACATTTGCACTTGTTTCAAAGTTCCTCTAAATAGCTTCAAGGTAAAGAAGGACCTTAACTTTTATTTACCTAAAAGTTTTATTTTTATGGTGTCTCTCAGCTTTGTTCACTGCAATGGTAACACTGAATAAAGATGCAGTGAGAATTTTTGCAAAAATCTGTTCTTTAAGCTGATTCCCTAAAATAGCTTTTGGGTTGCATTGCCAAAATGCCTTCAAAGCACATAGTTTTCTCTAGCTTGCCTCTATAAGCTTTCAGTACTTTGTAAAGTAGGTTTAGTTTGATTACTGGTTTTAATCTTGGGGTATAGTGAATCTACTGTCACATACTGTGTACAGGATCAAGATACTTCTAAATTAGAATAACAGTGACACTAAAGCAAATTGTATTATAAATCATATGTAATTTGTAAGGCAATCCTGTAAAAGCAAGTGTACTTTGACTAAGGAGCAAAAGTTTCAAATTATAGTATTACAGAATCTCTACAGAGAGGGATTTCAAACAAGTAAAATACTGCACCAATTTGAGGACAGATTCAGCTTCATTGCCACGAGAGGGAGACATATGACCGAATATGGTTTAAAAGAGTTCTGTGGGTTTGGGTTTTTTTTAAATACTTCATGAGAATCAGTTTAATCAAGATCTTAATAAGGTTTGACTTATTTAATCATAAATAAATAGTCACATAAAAAGATTCAACATTTCCCTATTAATTTAAAAAATAAATACACCTTGTAAAACAAGAAAATTCTTATTTTTGTTTTGTATTATGTACTATAATACACACCAGAACCTGTATATAACAGGGTCCTATTTGGCCTCTATTTGCTAATTATGCATTAACACATTACATGTTTCTTGACTGAGTCGTCATCCTAAAATACATGCTAAATTTTCTTGACTAATAGCTTAATTAAGGTACCTCACACCTGAAATTCAGAATCAAAGTTATTCATATTAAAAAGATGGCTCACAAAATTTGCTTGTTTCCCTTTTCTACCACTTTTGAAACTTCATTTATTATTAGAAGTTATTTGTTTAGGAAGCAGTTCGGTCAGTGAACTTAGATGAAAGAATATGCATGAAACATAAACATCATTATATTTTAAAATACAGTAAACTTACTTACAAGAGAGATGGCTATCTGTTGAAAACCCAAGCATAAAATCTTCCTTGTTAAACAGAACAAGCCTACTGTACTATCAGGAAATACTTCAGTTATGTTGTTCTGTTGAACAATCACCACCAAGAGTTCATGTGTCTGTAAAACTGCTAGTCCAAGTGGTCATTATGATCCTAAGGTTGATATAGACATTGGTAACTACTCTTATATACGTAGCCTTACAAACCTGGGATGCTGCCTTCTCAAAGCCATCCGGGTTCAAAGATGGCATGATATGGATACGTGTGCTATGGATCAAGTTGATAATAGTTTCATTTCCTTTCTGGTATTCATTACACAAGTACTGAGCCAAGAAGATGAGCAACTCCCTTCCGACAGCTTCATTCCCATGCATATTCCCAACATACTTAAATTCCGGTTCTCCTGCAAGAAGAAGGAAGAACACATCTTAGAACAACACATAAAAATCACCCATGGACACAGTACACCTGAGATGTGGGTATCACTATTACTACAACTGGTCGCAGTATCTCCAGGAAGCTACAAGCGCCCTTCAGAAAAGTGGATTTTTTTTTTTCTAAACTCTGGCTAAACAAATAGTAATTTCTATTCAGCTGTTTGCCGAAGGCAGAGAAAGAATGTCAGAGGACAACAGAGTATGCCAAAATAAATGCTAAGCACGGCCATTAGCATTACTACTGTTAAGATCTGATGCAACTGATGCCTCAATACTACAAAAGGGTGTCTTGATTTGGTAGATTTTAAATATATAAACTGACACTGACAGAGCTTCTTATCTTTAATGTTCTCTTCAAGATTAGGCTAAGCTTATCACACTATACATGCATTAAACTGCAATTCTTTTACCAAAGCAACAGCTGTTGATTCTAGTGATCTGAAAAATCTTATTCAGCAGTTGCTTTGGATAGTCAGCTCAGACTTTACTAAGCAAGTGCAATAACCTAACTCATAAAATTAATCATTTCCATCTAACATTCCAATAAACAGTCCAGTATTATGCATATATTTAATGTCGATTTAATATATATTGTATATTCCTATATAATATTCAATGTACAATATGTATTCAATATATATTCTATATATATATTCTATATATATATTCAATATATAAATGAGTGGTCCAATATTCCCAGTTGCTCATTAGTCGCATTCTCATGACCCTAGACATGAAAAACACACAAGACAGGTCTTACAGAGCTGTGAAGTATTTACCTTTTAAAAGACTACATTTTGGGCCCTAGTTCCAGAGAGGTTTTAGTATAATGTAAATACCTGAATGAGATTAAAAAGATTGTCCTGGAACCAAAATGAAGAATGTGATGTTTTCTGGGTTGAAGCCCTTTTTTCTTATCCTTTTCCTTTTTAAATGCAGTTCTGCCGCTGTAACAGCTTTAATCAAACATTCTACTGATTATATGCTTTGGATAGTCTTTGAACACACTTTGCAATAGCCTTTAGCACTATTACAGGGACAAATTTAAGCCAGCAAGAGTGTTACACAAACGAGACCTAAATAATTGCTAATCGAGCACACAGCCATATCTACTTACGACTCTTCAGTCTGTGCTTGTTAACCTTAATCCAGTGATAAGATGCTAGCAGACAGAGGGCTATTAATACTGTGACTTATTTCCTTCCAGCTAAGATGTTTTTGCACATATGGATTCATCCCGGAAATTTTTTGTCAGATAGGTTAAAAAGTTTTCTAGTTTCAGTGAAATAACTTCATTTTATGTGACACACACAATGCCATTACTGTGACTAAACCCCTCCATTTCCTCTTTGGGCCTTGAGCTCCTATTTACTGTTTTTTCTTATCTGTTAATACCAGGGTATGCAAGAGGTCTAATCATCAAGACCATGCAATCAACCCGATCCCATTAAAACAGATGGATAATATTTAATAAAATACGCAGCAGTGCACTTCACATAGTCTTGTAATTAGAATACTCATGCATATGTACATTGGCATGTTACTTATGGGAAAAGTGCTTCACAAGCTAACTGGCAAATCTGTTACTGCAGTAAATATGAACGCGGTTGCATTTTGCATTTGTGGTTTTCCCTAGGACATCACTAAGGAGGCCTGAAGGAGAAATCATTTCTCCTGATTCCCAGCCCTGTGCATTAATCACCTACCTTTCTCTCCCATTTGAATTTTACAGGCCTGGTTCAAATGAAGAAAGAGAAACATATGTTTACCATACAGTACTGCTTGCCCCCCTCCCCAGAGAATCGTTACCAGTGTTTACAAGGGTTCGCGAAAAAAGGCACAGAGTCTACAGTGAACCAAGAGTACAGCCTCAGCTACAGCATACCTTCAGTGGTAATGACCCATCTCAAATGAGCATTAAAAGCTAGAAGGAGTTCAGGAAGAGGTAAAGAGGGTCATTGGCAATATGGAAAGTCTTTCCTATGAAAAGTGATCAGCCCCATTTTCCTTAGGAAGAATAACAGGGGACAGTCAAATATACTGACCATTATGGCATGGAGGAATCGGTCTGGAAAGCAGCACGTCCCTACACCACAATACAAGAGACAGTGATTTTCAGTGAAAGGGAACAATGACCGGTTTTATACTGATAAAGAAAAATAACATTACTTATAACACAAAGTGTGAAAACAGTATTCAAAGAATCCCGTTGGCAGCGAGGTGTCAGCAGAACTCCAAGTTTTGCTAGCAAACCAAGAGTTAAAAAACTGATCTAAAAGCAAATGCAAAGAATGAAAAGGGAAAGATAACAGAGAGCTGAATAACAGCCCTGCTTCAAAACTTAACTTTGTGTTCATATTTTAGCTCCCCTGGGCATTTTCTTACACCTTTATCTGAAGCAAAGAAATCCATCTCCTATCGATCCTCTGGCTGCAGAGAACAAGGCTGTGCGCTCCACACGCGTGGGAACTATTCTCTGCCAGCTCCCCAGCGCTGCCTGTTTTCTTACCTCTGGGCACAGCAACTGAATAAATACTGGGTTTCTAGTCAATATCAGAAGATATTGAATTTCAGACTGCATCCAACAATTTTAGGAAAACTCTTCATCATTTCAACAGTGTAATTTACATCTAAAAGAACAATGGAAAAAAAACAGGTCCTTCTCATATCTAAACTTTGCAGCGGCTCCAAGGGAAACAAACTTGATTTTTACTGCTTATTTCAGCAGAAACAAATTAATGCTACAAGCTGACTGCAGGGGAATTAGCAGTTCACTCATTAGTTGCCCATGCCCATCATGGGCAAAGTCAGGGAGTGCATTCTGGAAAAAGGAACAATGTTGCTAAAGTCATTAGTTATCATCACAGTGCCCAAAAAGCGGAGGGAGCTTCCACAGGCTACTATCTGCTGATACGACTTTGAAGTTAATGAAGCGCTTAATTTGCATTTGCATTTCAGCCCTTCATGTTAGAGTAAAAACTGCAACTCAGGGTGTACCTTCTGGAAACCTTTTTTTGGAGCCACTTTTACCTAAATCCTTTCCTAATCATCATTTTTTCTCTAGGACAATGAAGTCCAAGCTGGAGGGCAGACTGCTAGCTGAGGCCATTGCTCTGTTGGCTGAGTTGAGCAAACCCAGCTGCCCGAGTTTTAGTGAATGACTCTGCGATGCAGCCGGCATCCCAGGCCCACTACGGCTCCTGAAGGAACCAGCTCCTTCTCCTCCACCCCATGGGCTAACAGAGATACCTCAAACGCCGAGGATGCCAGCTGTCCAGTCCTTAAGCCAGCACTCTGGACTTTATGGGTTCCCTGGTCTATTCATTGAGTACCTTCTGCCACACCATCTCTAAAAGATTCAGTCTTCTCTGGAAAACAGCCCACCCCATGGGGAAAACAGCCTTCGGTCACCTCTTGCTAACATGCTACTTAGCTAGAGGAAGAGCTGTTCTTCCCATTAATCCTTCATGAGCCATGTAAGGCAGACCTTAATCACCCTTCATAGGATTCTGTAACTGTAAGTGCCTCACAGAATTATTTTTTTAATGAAAAGACTCTATAAATCTCAATTTCATGAAGAACTTTTAAACAGTTTCTCCAAATTAGTAGACACGCTCCCGTTCCGCTGTGGAGAACTGGAGGTAGCTTTAAGGGAGAAGCAGCATGAAGAAATATAACTGGTTTTTCTCATTTATTTGACACCCACAAAAAAGTAAAATTGTTTTAATGGATTCCCATCATCCAAGATACGACAAATACAAAGGAATACTTCCATTGCTTGAATATTTAAAATTCTTATTTAATTTTATTCATTTTCTGACACTATCTTTTCAAACTATAATCTCTCATTCACAATAGCAAAAGTATGTCTTTTGTAACAATGTGAGCATGACATTTATAAATGCTTAAATGTAATTTCAGCCCAGATAAAAATGTTTGTGATAACAAATGAATGGGTGGATACTAACATCTTTTGTGGTAAGTCATAAGAAATGAAATGCAGCAATCAAGTTTATAAGTATCTCGGTATCTCTGGTGAAACCTAAGTCATCACATCATTATGGCTTTTAGAAGGCTTTTACATCCCCCTTAGATTGACTGCGTGGTACATTACAACCTGATGAACGATTGAGGAAAAAGTACTTTAAAATGTCGTGCCTTTCTGGTGCCTGACAAACATTGTGAAATGTCACCATTTGCTTTTGCAGTTACTGTCAGCTAAGGTCTTCTGCAGTTTCCTAGGAACAGCATGTACATCATCAATATTACACAGGTTGTCCAATTAAAGATGACTAACCACTGCCATTTTCAGGTCAGGCTGTATTTGTACAGTAAAGACAGTAGTTTTCTAAAATGTAGGGACAAAAAGTTTAGCACCTACTAATTATCTATACTATGAGTCAAGGTAATGTCATGCCACTAGTCATGGTCTAATGTCAAGCAGTTAAACTTAAAATGCACAGTATTTTACTCATGGAAGTGCAAGCCATATGGAGGAAAAAAATTAACTACTGGAAAGTTTAAGTGCTTAATGAACTGTTCTGCAAATCAGCCTCAAACACCCTTAAAAACTAGAGTCCTTCTTACGCTTTCCTGTATTTTTTACAGGAAAGTCAGCAATGTTCCTGAAATAACAGACTTAGTGTTTTTGATTACTTACAGTTGCTTGTCATTTTTAATACAGCAACCAGTAAACTTTTCTTGTAGATAAATGGCATGGAAAATCTCAAAACTTCTGCTGGCAAGAAATTAATTCATTAAATGTGATTGAAGACTTTCTTATGCTCCACATTTTTGTTAGTAGTTCAAAGAGAAAGAAATTCTCTGGAGATGAACTACATGGAAAACCAAAGATTATAAAATGGGTTTCTCCTTTCAATATGAAAAAAGTAAGGGAGGGAAAGAATAAATGAGGAGGTCAGACTGGAAAGTGAAAGAATTAGAAAATTCAGATTTCTAACAACCTGAAAACTAAATGTCTGCAACCTGCCTCAACAGCATTTCAACAGAAATGTTGATCTCCACAACTTGTGTGAAAACAGCACTGAAAGATAGAACTGCAATGCAGTATTAATTTCTAAATCATTGTATAGGCCTTAAATAATTTTAGGGTGACATTACTAAGATGTAGTGTTGGTCTAACCTTGCTGAAAGAGAAACTACTGGAAGTTCACAGGTAGCTTACAGGAAAGCAGAAATGGGTCAACACTGAAGGCCTTTGAAAAATCCAATCTTTCACTTCCTTGCCATTAACTGCTAGAAAATATACCACGAAGAAAACAAGGGGAAAAGAAAATCAAGGTTCTTTTGGCAATCTCCTGCTTTAAAAAAGCGCATGCATTTTTTAACAGCTATGACTCAAGAGTGGTCTCAAGCTCTTTCTGGAAATTCTCATAACACTACTGCTTAAAATTAAAGTTAACAAAGTCGGTACAGCACATTAAACCTGGACCAAAAGCTCACAAAGAACAGCTATGTTTCTGCTGGCCTTGACACGTACAAATTAAGATGCAATCTCCATCCTACTCAGTATAAAGTCTGTCGGTTGGGCTTCAAAATAGGATCTTACATGTCTTTGTGCTGGAAAAGAAATTCTCCAGACAGATTACCTCATGCTCAAGACAGTTATTTCCACCAAAAAGGTTCTGTGTGACTCGATGCTTTCTTCAGGTTTCCAACAGCCCACTCTCATCCCTGCAGCTACAGGACTTGGCAGAGCCTCCCACGAGAAGTGGGCAAAGCATCTGCTCGGCTCCTCCAGTCCCCACCTACAGCTCTTTGCTGACACATCCTAATGCTGATCTTTCCACAGCACCCTGCGCTTACACTGAAGCATTGCACAGTGTAGCACTGAATTCACCGTTTCGGGTAAAGCCCACTTACTTTACCAGAGAGTAGAACAGGTTTTGTCTACTAGATTTGCATTACTGTGCACGAACTGATGGTGCTATCTAATAGAATTGATGATGATTCTTTAAATCATAACAAATCATTTGTAAAGCAAAACGAGTTTACTTATTTAATCAAAACCTTTAACTTAATAAGCAACACTGAAATGTGATATGCACAAAACCTTGATTTTGTGTGTGTTAAAAAGCGCTCTCTGAAGTTCAAAGCAGATTTAAAATTCATCAGAATTTTAGAAGTAACAAATAACCATATATATATACAACTGGATTACTTTTACATTGCATTGCATTTTTCATGCTCTAGGAGAACTGAATAGGACTTTGCATTCACAGAATTCATTACAGCATTACAGCGGCAGGTATCGTTAGCTCAGCATTGAAGATGAGATTCCTCAGAAACCAAACATGAAATGAACTGTCCTGAACCACCCTTACCAGTCTGCAGCAGAGTACGAGACATGTACATCTTTTCCACCTCCCAGTTTTTGCTCTCACTGCAAGGAAAAAAACCCGGACCAAAACATACCCTGGGATTCTTTGTGAAGGACGCTGGCAGTACAGAGATGACCCAAGTAACTCTCTATACGTCCACTGCGATGCTGGGTGTGGGATACAACTGATTGAATTCATCTTTTCCGCTGTGTCAGTAAGGGGGGGGCCTTTCCATTTATAACTATCTGTGACCAAGTGAAGTTTCATTTCAATGACACTTATTGTATCCCTCCAGTTTTGGTTGGCTCATAGAGCAAAGATACATTTTTAATCCATCATCAAAACAGACCTTCTGATGAAGAGAAAATTGATATATAATTTAGACGTGTATTTATAATGGTTCCTCATCAAGTTCACTTAACAAGTTTTCTCTCTTCAGCATACCCTAGAATCGGCTTATTCACTTCAACTGTCAAAGTACCTGCCAGCCATCAGAGTACTTCAAAAGGACTGAGCTTGTCTATCTCATCCCTTTTGCATGCAACAAATATATGGGAAATTTCAAAGCTAAACTAGTTCAAATGCCTCCTACCAGCAGGAGACACATTTGGGCTCTGCTTTTCCTCATCCTCATTTAATGAAGACAAGAAATAAAAGTCAGAAATAACCCATTTATATCCAGATCCCAGACTCTAAAGTCAAAGAGGTAGGCAGAAATGCTAGACAAAAAAGGTGAAGAAACAAAAGCAGCTCTCCCTTTTTACCAGAAATAAACGAAAAGTCAATGAAAAGGTGTAAATAATTCTTTACCAGTAAGTTATACAGGCCCAATTCAACATTGCCATGCGGCTTCCCTGTGCCAAATGGGTGGCCAAAAGCATAGAATCACAGGCACAAGCTCGCTCGGAGGCTATTTCCAGGCTGGAAATAATGTGCGCTGTGACTTCCCCAGCAGTGCCCAGAGCAGAAAGGAAATCTAAAGAGGGCTGAGGGAGTAAAGTCATGCCAGGGTTCCTCCTCTGTAGCCCATGCCCCAGTACTCGCTGCGAAGCTGTGGTTCAGAAGGAAAGCAAGCTCGGGCAGCTTTCAGCGTTGTGCTACCTTGGGCACCAGCGCGTCCAAGGGAAGCGCACTCACAGAGTTCATCTTCACCTAGAAAAACTCTTCGCATTTTCTCTCTGTAGAGGAGAGCGATTTCTGGCTGAAAAGGATTACAATTCCCATCACGAGGACATTCTGGGTCCTTGGGAAATACGCTTTCTGTGCTTAAGGATCTAGGAATAACTAGTAGTAAGCCCCCAGACTTCCTCCCTTGATTTCCAGGAGCCTTTCTGAGGCATCGCAATGGCACTTGTTACTCCACTGAGACTACACATAGTGGATGCTCCTTCTTTATTGGTAACTGGAACATTATTTTATTCCACTGCTGTTTTGTCACAATCTGACACTGTGTGAAAAAACCTGTGGGCTGCAGATCTGTGATTCAGACAGATGATGCTGAAGTGCATTGGTCATTGCTAACAGATGGAGAGGAATAAAATCTCCCCATAAATGTACATCTGTAACAAGTCCCTCGTGTAGACAGCATGTTACAGAATACGAGTTTCTTTTGCACTGGCATATTTATTTACCTTACCTTCCTTAGATGAGCCCTAATATTTATTGATCTTAGCCTCTGTGATTATTGACCATGGAGTTTACAGAAAGAGTTACAAAGTGCCCTTTTAAAATAAATTACATTAAGAAAGACATAGGTAAACTGCAAAAGCTAATTATGCTGTTACCCTGCTCCTTTGCAGAAAAAAAACATGAAAGATTGACTTGTGATGACTAACAGAGGACACCATTTACGTCAGAACATAAAGGATCTGATTTATGTCAATATCCTCAGAAACCAACAAATACCCAGGTAGCTTCTTTTAGTCTGAATACGATTTTAGCATCACCCTTTTGGTATAAATAATTTTAAAAAACAGAATTCCGTTGTTTTAGAAGTCAGAGGGGTTTTTTTGCCAGAAAAACTGCAGCTGCATTGTAGGCTTAAAACCCTGGTAAACTGTGTGAAACCCTGATGAAAAAGTGGCTTATTGAGATCCGTTCTTTTGCTGCACTTCATCTCCAGCCTGATTTTAACAGCTAATATTCTCTCAAGTTTCTGCATTTAAGGTATGAATGCTATGTGATAGCCAGCAGTAAATCTTGATTGTACTTGTTCTTGAGATAGCACCAGTTAAATCAGGTCAGTAGGAAGCAGAAGGAAAAAAAGGTTAAGTGGGTAGAGAATGATCAAGATTGGGAGTCCAACGCTACATCTCCAAACATTGCAACACCTGGCTTCAGAATTTTCCAATGGTATGTAAAATTTTATTTAAAATTGGTATTGTACTTTATTTATAGCCAGTTTATTTATAGCCAGTTTAGGTAGAAATGCAGACCTGGATGCTTGGAGGGGGTCTATCTCTTCACACTCACGTATGTTTGAAATATAGATACCCTTTAGAAAATGCCCCCCATATCATCTGAAACATTAAAAAAAATAAAAAGGGTGATGATTCCTAGTAAGACATATAAAGAGAGGAAGCCAAACTGGTGGAGACGCTAATAAAATCAAGCTTGGTGTGTAAGAAGCGAATCATGTAACAGCTTGTTGGCTCAAGAATAATGATGGAGATGACTGAACCAGACAAATCCTTTGTCTCAATAGCAGATGGAAGTGGATTCAGAAGGCTTTCAGGAGATGTTTTGCCTTTAGATGAGGGAGCTCCAGACAAAAAATCCCATATGGATACTGACCCCAACACTGCAAGCCACAGCACAGCTGTAGAGCTGTGAGACACAGAACAGCCTTCATAAGACAGAAACAAATGCTTAACAAAAAATCTGTAACAGCTTTTAGGTCTGCTCAGGGACACATATCCTAGTGTCCTAAAAATAGACAGATTTTTCCCCATACAGGGAACAAACATAAAAGCTTGGTATTTTCTCAGCTTTCTTCAGACCTTCCACTGGGTTTTCCCTCCAAAGAGTAATAAGACAGTTCTCCGTTAAGAGAAAGAAGAGAGGGGTACCTGTTTTCCATATGGTCTACCATCAAGGACAACAGAAATTGCAATCCTGTCCTTCAATAGCACCTCTAAGTGCAGAAAGTGAATTGGCGGCTGAGCAACTAGGTATTTTATAATGAGCTCTATCTATGGCAATAGAGCTTTGTGCAATATGATATAAAATGAAGCTACCTAGGGTTTATTCTAAGTGCAAGCAGAAAGGTTAGCTCAAAGTAAGAAGGCACGTTCCTCACAAAAGGGCGAATAACAGCCATGCCCTGCAATACCCACTATGCCTCCAATATGCCAAGCACATTAAAGTTGTCATTGCACAACCAGCAGGATCAGAAACTGAGTAGCTTTTCCTAGCACTGCCTAACTATTTTTCCTCTGATCAACACAAAAAGCTACAGCAAATCCATCTTCTGTGGTCCCTTTCATCTCAATTGAAACTTTCTCTTTTATGTTACTAGCAGTACATCAGACAATCTCTTTCCTGACAATGCAGAAGGAAACATCATGTTAGTGAAAATGTACACGTCATCCAAGGGCAAATTCCTTCACTAATAACAGTCCAAAGGGCTTTTGTTACTGGTATCAGTAGTATATGGCATCAGTCTGAGTGTGTTCATGATTCCTATGTAGTCATTTATATTTTTTAGTAAGTGTAATAAAACACTAGGAGCTGAAATATTTTGCCATACTTCTGTAATTCAGACCAACATTAAAGCAGTGAAAGCGAGAGGAAAACTGTGCCCTACCTTCCAGATTTATTGCATTTTATTTCAATTTTATGCAGGTGTGGAAGGCTGGCGAGGTATAATGAAGAGGTATAATAAAGTCTGGAACTTTTTTAAAAGCTGGTTTCATGCATTTTGTACCTTTATTTACTAACAAATATTCTGAGATTGTTGAAACTACTTTTCTCATACATACTGTCATTCTTCATGGCTAGAGACCCCATGAAGTAGCTAACTAGCCAGCCCAGAGAGGAGAGCAGAATACAGCCAAAAGGCATCTCCTGATAAGCCCTACAGCAATATTTTCACTTTGAAGTTTCAGGCATTTGGGGCTTTTTGAGAAGAAAAAATTCTCTAATGAAGCGAAAAGGAAGTCTAGGAGATACTGATTCCAACCAAATAGGAAGGTGTGGTGTCTGATCCAATATGCATTTGACAGCTTTCAATTCAACAAACAGGGGAACAGTACTGGGTAGTGTGGATGCAAAATCTTTTCTGACTGTATACAAGCACTTCTCTAGTATTGTGTGTGTATGTGGGCATGTACATCTTACAGACATGCACGAATGTCCCTCACTGAGAGACTCCAGCACCAAGGAGGTCATCCCCAGGTCATGAAAATATTTTTCATGTTTCTGTTCACTAACATCTTTCTACATCTAAAGCACGCTTCTAATTTTAACTAAAGAAATTGCATTTGCAGATATTCAAAATCATATGAAAAGGCAGATTTGGCACAGTTCACAAACAAAATCAAAACCACATGACTCCAAGGGAGAAAAAAAGTGAACCCTTTAGGAAGTGGCCCAGTATTCCCTGCCTTTATTAACCCTCTTACACCTTATGATTCAGTAGTTCATTCTTATTTAATCAAACAATGTGAAGGAAAAGCCTTTTTATCAAATGATTATATTTTTGCATTAAAAGATAAACTTAAAGCTGCTTGGTTTGTTCTATAAAATATTAGCTATCCAGTCTTTGCCATATTTTCTACTTCTTTTTTATATGTATTTTATTTAACTTTCTCTTTCATCTTGGGTTTAACTTTTATGATCACAGCATGGTGACTGCCAAAAGCATGTTTCAGTATATTTTTTCCAGCTGTCTGCTAAGCCATAAAGAAAAAGAAAGTTACAAAATGTAAAATAATCTAAAAAATTGTGTTCAGATTATAGGAACACAGAAATGGGAAGGCAAAGGGACTGAAGATTACCCCATTGTCCATTAAAGACTGCACTTAATGAAAGACAACAAATCTGGGAAAGAGCAGCCAGTGCATAAAACTCACCAAGACATGCTACTAACCCAGCAGGTAGGAACAATACTTTTCTCCAAAAACCATCCAAGTGATATTTGACCTGATATGGCTCTTCTTCTAACCATAAAGACTTCTATATTTATACAATAAACACATTTTCCCTTTTAACTTCACTAGTAGCAAAAACTACCATTGAAATCACATTGAGAGCTCAGTTTTATCATCTTTTCCCTTTATTTAAGACTTGACCCAGTGAAGCACATTAAACATATGCTTAACTTCAGCATATTAACGTCAGAGGGGTTAGTCTGGAACGTAAAGTCAAGCACATGCTCAGGAGTTTGCCAGAGTAAGTTATTAAGGTCTCATGCAAAAGCAACAACATTGAGAAGAGATTTTCCACTGACTCCTGTAAATTCCAGATCAAGTCTTTATTTCTGAAAAATTTCTTTCTGGATGCAATTTTTCCATATTTGGTTTCTGTCCACATTTAATGACTTTTTTTTTTTTTAAGCAAAAGCTTTTTAACTATTTATAAATTTTCTGGGGGTAAAAACATATAGACCCTGTTAAGACAACATTTTTTTGCAAAGGTATTTTCTTTGCACTTGTGTAACCCCGAAAACAAATTAATCTTTCATGTTAAAATTCTCCAGTTGGCTTGTTTTCACTGAGGCCTTCTCTTCAAACCAGATATGAACTAACGGCTGTAGTGGGGTGTTGATGCTTAACTGTCTACTCTGCAGACTCGTATCTGGTAACCAACTGTACAAAAGCACACTGAGGCTAGTACAACGTTAAGCCTTTCTTTCTCTTATTTTGCTTAAAAAGGGGGACAGAAAGTAAAATTACATTTATATTATACTATTGCTATGCTAAGACAACTATTTCAAACTCTTCAGTGTTAGAGAATGACTTTTTTTTACAGCTAAGCTTTATTGCTAAGCAGCTCTTAGCAATAAGGCTATGCTGGGAACAACTGTGTGCTAGACTCTCAGGGTAATCTTTATTTCCCTCACTGGACATGGTAGTCTACTACTGTAACCCATGAAAGAGACAAACTCAAAACTGAGGTTTGCTCATAAAATATTTCACATGGGGAACAATGCTGTTATCGCATCTCACGCTATTCAGAAGGCCCCATTAGATGCAAATAATCAACTCAACATGTCAAAGGAAGCAGGATATGAGGGCAAACCTAAGTCCTTTATGGCAAGAAAAAAAAAAACAAAAAACAACGCAAAAACCCAAAAGATAATTTCAGGAACCATAAGAGTTTCCTGACCAGGAACAGCTCCCAGACTTCCATCAAGATGCTGTTCTGTCACAGCTGCACAACTTACAAACTACCAAGCTAAAACATAACACTGTAATGTAGGAAACACGAATTTATCAGGCTTTCCAAGCTATGTATTATACACACCTGTAATAAGCAGTTCATGCTTTGGTTTACAGCTCTTTCCAACCAGGCAAAAATAGTCTGACCGTGAAGTTTTTTCCCAGAAAAACACCTATTTTAGATTGCTTGACAATGGTGAGTGGTTTGAGTGGTGTATACAAACATGAAAAAAATCTATATAGTTTATTGTATTGATCAATAAACAACAGGTATTTAAAAAAAAAAAAACACATCGGTTGGAGACAACAGCCCTCTTTCCCGACATGTATGCAAGCACGATTACAAGGCATAGTCGCAGTGCAGAAAGCCACACAGGGATCTTAACCATGGGTTACTCAAAGCTGCCACTCCAGCAGTGAAAGGCTTTCTATACAAATATTAATACTATTATCACGAATCCTTAACAGTCTCCATGACAGGACAGACACCACTGTGATGTCACTGAACAAACAAATATTGTACCTACTCTCAGAGCATTTGCTATCTAAGCAAAAGAAGAAAAGAGAAGCACATATGGCAAGCACAGGGCAGGTGATGATCTTGCCATAGATCTCATTAACCCCTTTTCCTCCCTTACCTTTAGGAACTGCTGTGACAAAAATAAATATTAGGGAGAGATCTGAAGAAGGGCATCAAATCATGACCTCTGACACTGTTGTGGAGAAGTTGTTTGCTACCACAGAGGCAAGTACAAGGAAGGTGGTTTGAAAATTTGCTCGGTGGACAACAGAAGTACAAATTAAATAAAGTGGCTCAGAAGTACAAATTAATATTTTAATGTTTACTAATATTTTGGCAGTTAATGTCTCAACAGCAACAAAATCAAGTACCAATCCTAAGTGATGTTCCTTGGACTCAAGGAAGCCTCCAAAATAGGCAGAATAAGCAACATTTAGCTCAAATAGACAACTGAATATGAATACATTTTTTCTTAAGGAACAGTTCATTTTGCAATGTAATGAAAAAAATGAAGAAACAGAGAGGTCTGTATAAGGAAAGCAAGACTGTGCAAAATGAAAATCAGTTCATTGCACAATTAGTATAGAAGTAGGTGAATTTTGGCAGAGGAAGAAATACACAGCACTCACTTCTCATTATACTGCAATTGTTCCTGAGTATATCGTTAATATGTTTCCACTAAACAAAAATTTAAGGGTGTTATTATAACATTTTTTAAAGTCTGGGCAGCTGTACTGCAGAGCCCTTTCTTCATGGATTTTCACTACAGAAATACCCTAACAGATGTCATTTTGGTATCACATTGACGTGCATGAGAGAAAGCAGGATGACATGTGATGTTCAGCTGCTATTTGCTTATCATCAGGCTTTATAGCTATATGTTTCTATTTAAAGGAAGGGAGGAAATGTGCTATCTTATGGCTTTATTTTAGGATTGCTGAATTGTGATTACACCCACAAATATCCACCTACAAAGGAAAACGCAAGTTTTGTGAGAAGCAACGTCACACCTAGTGAATATAACATTTTTTCAGGTAAATTAGACAAAACTAGAGAAGACAATGTGTTTTCATTATGCCCTTTACGTGTAGTTTCATTTAAATCCCATGAATATCCTAAATCTCAACATACAAGAGTGGAAGACAACTATTTTTTTTTTAACCAGGTAAGTGAAGAAGCCAGAAAAGCTAGCAAGGTCTACATGGATATTGTATATGCTCCTCCTCCCAGAAAATTTTGCTCTGACGTATCACTCAGGGTTTATCCATTTATTTTTAAATAACTAACTCCTGACACCCTCTGTAAACTATTCCCTGGTCTGATGAACCCTTCCAGGAAATTTTTCTTTAGCACTTTGACCACTGCAACAATTCCTTTCACTAAGCTACTTGATACTTGTGTCAGTTGATGTAGGTTTCTCACTGCCATTTTCTTTCACTTCTTCTTTAATTTATAATCTGCAAAACATCTTCCAGTTCTACACAAGCACCCCGTCTTGGGGAAAAATGAGAGCATGAAAGCGATGTCTGCGCTGCATTTCACAGCTGAACTCCAGATCTGAATCAAGGCTTCAGGATGAGGCGGTTTGAGCCAGGAATGGCCATGCCACTTGGAGGGGCACCACTCAAGTGTGACGCTACAGCCAGCTTGAATTAGCCATTGTGCCCCAGACGAGTCTGAGAAAGGCAACAGTCACAATTGTTTGTGAAATTCTGCAGCTTGACAACACAGCACCATCAGCAGAAAAAAGCGGACTTGCTGTTCAGTCTCCCACTGTGGCTTATATGGATTGAACCCCTCTTCCCATGCAGAGTTTTTAGGCCTTTTCCCTCAACTCCATCTCTCTCACGTAGCGGAAATCCTAGCTACAGCTAGATGAAGTCTCTTTTTCCTACAAGTGAACAACTTAAGAGATTGCAAGCATCCTGGAGGGCCAGTATCGAAGCACCTGTCAAAGGAAAGGATCCATGCTGCAATAATTTTATTTTTAAACTGAATCTGCCTGTTAAATTCATCAGTAAGAGAGTAAATGCTGATATTCAAATTATTGTAAGAG
Source organism: Balaeniceps rex (assembly GCA_013401315.1). NCBI lineage: Eukaryota > Metazoa > Chordata > Aves > Pelecaniformes > Balaenicipitidae > Balaeniceps > Balaeniceps rex. The sequence goes on along the minus strand of VYZW01031255.1, from coordinate 12,637 downwards.
TTCAGTCACATCTTTCTTAATATGGAAATTGGAGTCTGTAACAGTTACTGTTTGAGTCTGCAAACTCAAAAAGCAGTTCTGATTTTTTGAAGGACTGGAAACATTAATTCATGAAAAAATTTAGCATTCTACAGAAAACAAATGTTTTAGCACATCTGAGATTTTACAAAACAGTGTCCAACCAGGTTACTTCAAATCCTGCACCAATTGCCTATGAATTGAAGAAGGATCATTGCCTGAAGTAAACAGACTCTGGTTCAATACCGCACTCAAACCCGTTTCCAACAGTGAGCAGAAAAGAGCTTGCACAGAAGTCACCATACTGGTTCACAATAGTGATTGACTGATTGTTTTTAACTTCAGTACCCACTTTTTAATGAAAGGAAAGCCCAGATGTTTGAAAGTGCAAAAACTCCACACTTCAAATGTATAAGCACATATGCAAGAAGTATGTGGAGAAGACCTAGGTAAACAACATTTCCTATTTTTTAATGTTTTTCATTACACGTGGTGCTAGCTGTATTATTTCATACAGAAAGAGGCTTTTGCTCTTTGGAAGTTTGCCGTGCTGGACTTTTTGTTATGGTTTAGTTCAGTGTTCTTACCCTTTCAGTTTTGTGGTATGGGATTGCTCTATTACTCCGAGACCTGACTGCAACTAATTATCAGTTATAAAGGAATAACAGACGTAAAGATGACGGACACAGCTTAGTTTGGGTGGCAGCAAACCACAGAAGCAGCACACTACTGGTCTAATGAGCCATGTAACACAGATGTGTCTTCCATAAATAATTCACTCTGAAAACGTTGTTCTTCAGTGACACTGTACATTTCAGAGCACTAAAGAGGAAATACAGATTGCCCTCAGAGTACATTTGCTGTGTTAGATGTATTCTTCTGTTAAATATTCTATGCCTGGGGATACTGGATACTGAACCTGCCACATTTTGCTGGCACAAATTCTTCATGCTATTTTTTTCTTACACAAATCCTGATGTAGGTAATTTCACAGAATTATTCTGGAAGCGGAATACTTGGTAGCAGATCAAGCTAGACTCCACTTCTTAAAAGGGCCTGTTCAATGCAAGTTGCTACGCTGTCATACTAGCAACAGGCATTTAAGGATCCTGATAACTCTGTCACCATGCTGTGGGATTTGGGATCTATTCTGCTCTCCATTACATGGTGTATTTCAATTGCCTTCCAAGAGGAATTGCACTATACCTTCATTTTTTAGAGTAATGAACACTGACATACAGCAGAGAGAAGACAAAATTTATTCATATATGCCCTATAGTATATATGGTTATCTACCAGAAAAGCAAAGATTTAGACTCTAGGAAGAGACTCTATGACTTGTTACCACCATGCTTAATATACTATGCCTAATTTGCCCTCAAATCTCTCTACTGGATCTATACATTGCAGAAACTATCCACAAAGCAATGAAGCAAGTATGTGACAGTTCAGCATGCCAAAAGCATCCTATCAAGGTTTACATAGTAGCTATAAACCCTACTTTACATCCCAGTGCACACAAACTTCATTTCACATCATAACAGGCTTGCAGTGGGTACAGAAAAATATGGTTTTTCTCCTTTAAAAATTTTAAGGCTATGGTATTATAATTATTTTCATCAGCCATTTCATATATAGATGGTGTTGCATTAAGACAAAGTATGCTTCTTGCAAGAACTTCCAAGCACTCACCTTCCTTCAGAAACACTTGTGGGTTTTTAATTTGTCTTACCCTTTTACTGAATGTCAGAAATGGAGGAGAAAGAGAGGCATATTTAAACTACTAACTAAGAGGAGAAGCAGCTAACATACTTTGAAAAAAAAAAAACTCTTAAAATGAAGAAAACATTTAATACACGCTAATATTTTCCTCTGGAAATCACTGTGGAAATACACATGCTGCTGTGCTCCTGTAGCACTTACGTGTCCTTCAGTTTGGGGAACAGGAGGCCAGGATTTCCTGAGGTTAAAATACAATGCAGAAGATAATCACGCTGGACTTTTTCCACCAAGTCAAAATATTTCAGAAGTTATGTGGACTTCAGGGAGAGTTAAGCTAAGCTACCATAAGATGTCGATCAATAAAGACAATTATAGAGAAGAATACGAGACCAGGATAAGCTACCCCAGGCAGACAATAAGATGAAATAAGAAATAGCATACCATGTCAGCCTCTGAAAGGTGTGAGTTCAGTTTTGCTGCAAGGCTTGTAAGCGAACAAAGGGAGCAGTCTCACAGCATCACAGCGGCTGGAAAACAGCGCTTAGAAATTCAGTCATTTACCCAGAAGGCTATTCCATGATTCAAGATGATGTGTTTGAGAACAGCAAAGAAGTACTTTGAAGAAATTGAGCTCCTCTGAAGTAAAGGGGGAGGGAGAGGGAAGTTACACTGCATGGGACCCAAAAAGAGGGAGGACAACAGGCAGAAGGTGCAAACCCAGCTGCCTGTGCTCAAACAGTGCTCTTCTGGAGCCAGAGAAATAGAGGTGCCAGGTGATGAGCAACCCAGACACATGGCCCTCAAATGAGCGGTGCCCCAGCGTTGCATGTTCCTGGAGATGGGACACTGGATGGTCCAGTCCGAGTGCCACGCTCAGACTCGGTGACAGGCAGCACCAGGCCACAAAGTTAATGTTTCCCTGACCTCATTATAACCTAGTGACCATGGCATCAGCTTTCCGTCATCATTCACCCTGTGAGATCACACCACCCGGAGCATCCTGCTGTTTTCACGTCATCTAAAGTTGCAAAGAATTGTTATGCTGGTAGTCAGAAGGAAAAAAAAGGGGGGGAAAAAAAAAAAAGTCTTCATTGGCTTATCATGCCACATACCTAACAAGACGGACAAGCACTGGCCTAAGAACAAACGGGAAGGAATGCTTCTAGGAATTTGCTCAGATTTGTTTTCGTAATTTAATTTCCTAACTTGAATATTACTACATGTTTTTCCTGTTTTTTCTTTACATGACTATTTTCTTATTTCACGTTTTCACCTTTTTCTCATAAACCATCTCCTCATTACTAAGTTTACACAGTTTATTACTTTCTCTCTGATTAGGTATTCCACACTGAAAAGTAGTTTCCGTATCTGACCTCACCACTGCTTAGTCCTAATCCTTACCCTTTGGTTTCCATCCATCGACCCTGAAAAATATTCCATTTGGCACAGTAATTAACATCTATTCACTGGAGACCTGTTGGACACCCAAGACAGCAGCAACTACATCTCCCAGGTTACTCCCAAAACTAATATATTCACATTTATTCTCTTTATGGCCTTGGCAAGTGGTAAAGTATAACTAGTGCTTAGCCCCCCAGAGGACCATAATGTTGGGGTTTTTTTCAAGTGCTAGGAACTGATGGAATATCACATGCATTGGGACAGTGATGGGACATGCATTGTCCCAGTTTATGTGTCAAAAAATGGAATTATTCTAGCTGATACCTCTACAGGCTTAGTGCTTTAAAATTACATTATTCTTTCTGAACCATTTTTAACCTTCCTCTCTTACATTTCTACATAATATCCATCATCACAGTATTCCTACCCCTGAAAAAAATCTTGCAAATAAATTTCTACTTCCACTTAATTATGCACTGTGCAGTGCATAACTCTTTGTACAAAAGCCAGCTCATTTTTGCACTGTTGTGTTGACTTTACTACCCAGGAACAACGCATCCATCTTTGTAGAATAAACTCAAATTAAGGAAAAAGTATCCTTGACAGTGATGTTTTGGTCCACAATATGGACCAAAATTATGTTTCAATTACAGATCACTCTCAAAAGTCAAATTAATAAAAAAACACATATACTGTGATGTCACTTTTACTAGAATTATGAAGAGCTTTGCCCAGTTCTTTCTCTTCTGATCATTCTAAAAATGATCAACAATTAACTAAAAACCACTTCTTAATTCATTGCTTGCATTACATTTATCAGTGAAATGTAATACCATAGAGTGTATCTACAAACACTGCTTATGATTGCTGGTTCCTGAGGAAATCCCACAGAGACACAGGTTTGAAAACACAGTCATGACATTATGGCAACATTATGAGTTGACATGCCAAACGCAGTTCAGCACTTATACGGGAAAAATAAAAAGGTCAGGAATTTCCTTCTAGAGTTCTGATTAAAAAAAAAAACAAACAAACAAAAAAAAACCAAAAAAAAACCACACCGCAATAACAATGTAAAGAAGGAAGGAACAGAGAAAAACCTTTAAAATTATAGTTAAGTTTTATACTAATTTCCAAAGTTTTCCTTGAAGAAAGAAAACATGAACTAAATTGCAATAAGTACAATTATATTCAATTTGACTACTTTAATAAATTATATTTATTTTAATTATTAGGGAAATATGGAAAAAATCCATTTTAAGAAGTTTAATAATGTAGTGGCATCAATAAGACAATGAGAACAGTCAACATCATCTTTGTGATATCAGCTAGGGACATTATTTCACACAAAAATATCAAGGAAAACCTAATAACAGCACTTCAATAATGTCATCAGCATTGACAAAGCAAGACATTTCAACAAACAAGATTTCTTTGCTTGCCTATTTCACAGAATACGTGGATATTACAATACCTCCAATCCCATTGGGAATGAATGCCTCACATTGTTAAAGATCCTCTCTTTCCAAGGGTGCCAACCTCCAGATTATTAGGAAACATAATAAAGTTGTACCTGTCCTTGTTAAAAATTCTGTGACACTGCCTTAATGAATGGGTTGTTTATCCTGTTCCTCTCTCCAGATTTCAGTTTCAACAACCGTACTGCATGAGGAAATCTTGTAAATGGAGGCATGACAGCAGCATGGACAAGTTTAATCTACCTAAGTGGGTGACCGCAGTGATGGAGATGCTGGTTTAAGCACAGGCTAGCAATACAAATTAGCACCCAAAAATCCTAGTCAGCTCAAAACACCCTCAGGAAAAGCTCTACTAACATAGAGGAAAACCTCTGCTAACATATTTTCATCAATACCATTGGATTCAGCCACTTGACTAAACAAAGTATAAATATACTTTCTGGTACAATCACACCTTTAGTTATTTGGTAGACAACCTACAAAGGGATGGGTCTGTGCATCTCTTTCTGAGTAAATTTGTCGTTCACACATATATATTACCCATATATCAATAATTAAAAATAATGAAATTGTCCTTGAATGTCTTCTTAACTCTTCAGCAATTTCAGAGTCTGTTCAAGTCTTGGTAAATAGGCTTGCCATGATCCTTCAGAGTAAACACTACTGAACAAATCTCACAACACGGACAGATCTTTTTAACTGGCATCAAAACACTTCTTTCTCTTTTGATATAGCCTACAGAAAATCCTTCCTAGAATAGTGGGCACTCAGTAAACATTTTCTGCTACTGCATTATAATTGTTCACATAGCAACACACTAACACTCTTGGGAAAATTTTGTTTCTTTCTATCTGAAGAGCTTTCACAGACTTTAACATTAGGTAGGTTCTTTTATTTCTTTTCTCTATTTGTAGAGAAATAAATAAAACAGTATTCAAGATGCACCATATGCCTCTAACCTATCTGCTCTTGCCCCTTCAATACATGAGAAAGTTTTAGAAAGTTAGTTTTGATATTTTTGTTCCCATTCTCTAAGACCGCTTCCTTTTTAAAGTTAATTATGTTTTTCCCCTTTGAAATTACGGAACTACAAACAAAGCAAGCTCTTGACTCGAACACAGTTTAGACTTAGTAGATCTTAAAGGCTTTTGAGCCCAATGTGAACATTTGAAATTCTGTTTTCTGGGGGTATCTTTCATTCTGTCACCTACCAATGGTATTCTGGTTTGCCTTGATCCTCTGGTGAGACAGGAGCACTGTGTCTGCAGTGTTACTGGCCTCACTCTTGCAAGTTGAGAAAGCAGGCTGACCTGAGAAACCTCCCCTGAGCACACTGTGACTTTTATAGAGTTGCGGCAAAGTTCAAAAGATCTTTTTCTATAACATATAATAATGCTTGAAGTTTTGAAGTATGGGTCAACATACACCAAGAAATCACCTGCAAAAAGAATTAATAAACAACTGGAGAATTTTGATGCACCAAGAATGGCAAACTGAGACTTGAATTTCAATTATACTTTCATGCTTTTCAATTATACTTTCATGCTTAAAACTCTGATTAGTAGTCGGGTAATGCTACATGATTATTCATTCTTATTAAAACTTATTTAACCAAACTTTATTAGAAAAAAACAATCTCTTTCTTCAAGGTGAAACCTTGCCACTGGAGAATTATGACCACTCCCAACACAGAGTCTTGACTGATCCAGGAAATCAAGGAACACAAATAAAAGAGACAAGACTTGTGATTTTTGACATTTCAAAGTCCAAAAAATACATTTTTGTTTTGTAAGGCTTTGAAATAAAAAGTAGCTTTGGAATGGGTTTCTTGTTTTTGGTGTTTGGTTTTTCTTAATTCCCCCAAGAGCTTAGTAAAGCAGACTATTTTTTGAAGTAGTCTGAAATTATAATTTCTACTAGGGATAGCCAAGGAAACAGGAAAGAAAACCAATCAGAATATCAGTTTTGCACACACTGCAGACCAGTAAAGCTTTGCTAATAACATCAGGAAAGGCAAAACATCACATATTAGCTATATTACTGACTAGTAACAAGGGAAGAGCATGGGCTTCACTTATTGCATCTGTTGTTAAACTGTGCACACTGTTAATGATATAAACCAACTTACAACGCAAGATCAAGCATAATTGTGTGTTAATTTGTATCCGTATATTATCTTCAGATGATCTGGGATTCATCTGGTAATCAAACAGAAGAATTAACAAAATCTCAAAACCACTGTCTACTTCTTGGCCTGCCTTGCCCATAGAAGAGCAACGAAGCTGGTGAAGGGTCTAGAGCACAAGTCTTATGAGGAGCGGCTGAGGGAACTGGGGTTGTTTAGCCTGGAGAAAAGGAGGCTCAGGGGAGACCTTATCACTCTCTACAACTACCTGAAAGGAGGTTGTAGCAAGGTGGGTGTTGGTCTCTCTTCCCAAGTAACAAGCGATAGGACGAGAGGAAACGGCCTCAAGTTGCGTCAGGGGAGGTTTAGATTAGATATTAGGAAAAATTTCTTCACTGAAAGGGTTGTCAAGCATTGGAACAGGCTGCCCAGGGAAGTGGTTGAGTCACCACCCCTAGAGGTATTTAAAAGACGGGTAGATGTGGTGCTTAGGGACACGGTTTAGTGGTGGACTTGACAGTGTTAGGTTTATGGTTGGACTCGATGATCTTAAAGGTCTTTTCCAACCTAAATGATTCTATGATAGTAATTCAGAAGTCTCCATGAGACTTCACTGCTGTGGCCAATGAATGCCATCAGTGCTATTTTAAGAATATTAAAATTGAGTATTTACCATGCTTCTTTTTGCATTTAATGTCATTGCTTTATGAAAAGGTAATTGCAGCATGAATATGAAGGGCTGGAAAGTTTGCCAATTATCTAGTTTTTAGTGTGGAATCCTATCTAAGATAAGGACTAGCATGTTTTTCCAATCTTTAAATTTACTTCCTCCTCTTGAGTATTCAGTGAGCTTTAAAGACCAGCTCAGCGATTACCCCACTAATCAGTGCACTTTCACTTCCACATTGATAAGCTTCCATTACAGCTCCCAAGAAACACACCCTCTACACAGTCCATGGTTGAGAGATTTGAATGTTTCCTTTCTACAAGGACCTTTTGGAAGATTTTTGATACAAAATGTGCATGTACACATGAATATGCACATGCAATCATGTATGACTTTAACCTACTATAAGTTATTTCATATTATTAATAATGGCTTATGAAGGCACGTATAGCCCACCCTCTTGCCTCTCTTCCATAGTACTTAACAGTGCAGGTAATACATTAAACTCTGGATCCCTTGATGTCACTTGCAAAGCTTCAATGGACTTCATTGTCTGCAGAACTGAAACCCATATAGATTT
>VYZW01031253.1:147881-208997 GCA_013401315.1 Balaeniceps rex | reverse complement strand
ATATACAGCACAGAACAGCAAGACCTGCAGTTGTGACTCAGTGCTGAATATATAGACAACCCTGGTTCAGCAGAGATTCATACCCTGACTATTTCAGCATTCTGGAAGTTTACTGTAATTTTATTACATTGAAACCTGGATACGTTGGGCTGTTTTTCCTTTGGACTGATTGTTTTAGAAATCTATGTGAATCATGGTCTCTGAAACGATTTAATTAACCATGTTTGGTAGGTCTTTAAATCCCTGTCTCTTTGTCTACATCTGGTCTTTAAAGCTCTTTTGCTCTAGTAATGCTTGAGATAGTTGTCATGTGAACTTCTTTTCATGTTAATGGAAGTCGGGCACATGGATTTTTGCCTCCACCCCCAAGTCCAAAGTCAAGGGAAAGAATGGTTCCCTTGCTAAACAGAAAATACCAGACCTTGTTTGGAAGAGATCGTTAGGTGGATAGGTGGAGGCAGAAACATTTGGAAGTAAAATTATTTAAGTGACTATGACAGGATTTTTTTGAGGTGATTTGGGTATTTCAATGAGACTAAGTACTACACTGTGAATGCCATAAACGAAACATGGTAAATCATGTAAATATTAAAAGATCCTTGAAGATGCTCAGCAGAGAAAACCAGAGATGAGGTCTGAATAACACAGAAGAGAACTCTGGGTACATCAGTGAAACCTGGTATGTGTTTGTCAGTTAAGAGTTTCATAGATAGAAAGGATCACATTTCCCTTGCAGTATGTGTTGGCATCTTTGGAATCATGAAAGTCTTCTTAACAGCCAAATATCTTTGCTACTAGACCAAAGAAGCACTTTCTTTTGGAAAGCACCAAGAGCTGTATTCCTCGAAAAAGGCTTCAAGAATTGCATACTAAGTTGAAGAAAAAAGGCAAATATGTTCCACATGAATTTGGCGACTCCTGGATTATAAATCACCCTGTTCCTGACACTTGCATATTACCTTCCTTTTTTTGTACATAGAATTTTCGTTTCATATTCAGGTACAGGAAATAAGATTATGATATTCCTGTTACTATTTTGATAAAACTTTTATGCTTTCTTCTTTAACTGGATGAAATGTTCAGCAGTATCAGTATGGTACATGCCTTTTGGTTAGGATGCCTTATACATTTGGGGGACTGAAGTTTTAGAAACTTCTCTTGAAAAATAAATTGCCAGAAGCCTTTAAGAACAGGCTGGAAAAGCAAGAATGGCTGCCGTGATTCTGCTGGGGTGGGCAGATGGGTGAGGTTGGCCTCTCAGGGTGCTTTCTAGCCCTGCAGTTCTCTCGGGAAATGAAAAATAATGCGTGTTCCTAACTCATTTAACTGAAATCAGCAGTAGTCAGCTCAACTGGTGATGTGAATCTGCATGTTGATCCATATGTAGATGAGTCAATAGCCAGAAAGCAAGTAGGACATTATTGGTTGTGTTTAAAGTCTGAATTATTCTGAATACAGCTAGAGAACTAATGCTATAAATACTTAATGTCTTAATTCAGCTTTGTTCCTTAGCAATCATCTCTCCTTCCTCTGAAACACAAGCAGCAGAAGTTAAGTTTAATAATTAAAATTTTAGAATTTATTGTAAGTTCTGCTTTTCATCTAAAATAATAGCTACAGCTTTGTCAGTGTAATCTTTCATTAAATTCTTTTCTAACAGTTTTTTTTTGGTAGCAAAAAATACTGTGGCAGTTAGAAAATTGAAGTCAGATTTAGATCTTGGTAAATTGCCCTTGATTTATACCATTGTAATGGACATCAGAAACCAGCTCATATACAACAGAACAGTAATAGCCACTCTATCGATGTAACTGTTGTACAGCAGAGGTAAGGCTCCAGTATGCTGGAAAAATGCCAATTTTCCAAAGGAAAAAAAAGTTTCTTTCAAAATAAAGTATGATTTTTCATAGTAAACAAACAAAACACCACCTTACTTCTCCATCAGAGAATAATGGAGAGGGTGAGGACATCATGAAAATACAGAGGTTTCATAGCAACCTGGTTAGGAATTTTATTTTCTTTCTTATGTTTTCGCAATTCTTCATCAGCATTAGCTGCAAGTGCTGTCAACCTCCACAGGAATCTAATGGAAAAGGAGTAGAGGGTCAAAGAGTGCTTTGATTTAGAGTATTGTATCCACCTGAAACTAAAAGGAGGCTGCATTATTGCTACAGGTCACACTTTGAGGAAGTTGTGCAGAACTTGCTAGCAAAACTGCTTTTGGATGTGATAGAGAAACTTATACCTGACTTACAAAACACGCATGCTTAGCAGGAAGCTGGCATTTCCAATTCTTCATTTTTATTCCATGTAATTCCAAGCAGAATTACACAGGAGTGAATGGCCGGACATTTGGACATCCCTTTGACTTTTTAGTAGAGTTTGGCTCAGTGCTTTGTTGTAGTTGGTTTGTTTGCTGACAAGTAGCACTTGGGAGTGTCCCCTATGGGTCTATCTTCCGACACAAGGCTTTAAATCCCAGGTTTGTTTACTCTGTGAGCCTGGTTTGAAAACTAGTGGGAGCCCTTCTATTAATTTGAGCAGACTTTAGCTCAGACCGCTGTGTAGCCATGAAAGATCCATTTAAGAGTGATCCAGCTCTTCTCAGCAATGCATGACAGCCACATGCTATGCCAGATATGGCTGCATTTGGGTGTGCTTCATCTATGGAGTTTACAAACGTTCTCTGATGTCCACTTGGAGAAAGGTGATGATCGGTGTCTCTGTATCTATAGTCTTAAAGAAAGCAAACCTCCTAAATCTTAGAATTGCTCAGTTCCTGTCTAGGCAAATGGAGAGCATTGCTGCATTTGAGGTCCACATCAGCAGAGATATTTTCTAGGATCAAAAAAAATCTTGTAAATAAATTAAAAAAAAAAAATCAGTAACACTTGGATTCATGGACAAAAAACTCAATAATTTTTTGGGATATTTTTGACAAAAGCATGAATCAGATTTTTTTTTTGGTTGTGCTAAATACCACAGGTATTACACCTTCGAGTTTTCCTCCTAAGAGGAATAATTACTCAAGACACTAGGTATTCATGTGTTCTGATCTCCTAGTCTGGTTGCCAGATAAAATTCAAGTAGATGCAAGTGTCTGTGCCAACTCTGTACATGAAGTCAATGCAATTGCATGCATGCTTCAAAGAACAGATTTTTGGCAGATAGATACGAACTGATTTTTGTTCTAGGACCTTGAGCCTGAGAAATGCTCAGCAAGCCATTTATCTGTATGGTTTTCAAGGACTTGGCTAAAATAAAACTATTGTTCTAAGATGTCTTTCTCAAATAATTTTTACACTGAAACGTCAAAAAAGCTGTTGGAGTTTAAGTATTTAAGCAATCCTAATCTATCAATATATTTTTGGGATTTTTTTTTTTCCTTTTCTTTTATATTATCCTTGAGTACCTTTTTTGCCAAAAGTTATGATTAAATGCTGTAGAAGTTAATAGAAATTACGCATTACTCAGAAGCAGAGAAATGAGCCCTGCTGCCTGTGGCCTCTTTCCCATAAGCTTGTGAGCTTTATCCCCAATTCCTTTGCTGGAGACCATCACCTCCCGAGTGGTTAAATGTCTGCAGTAAGCATCTTTAACGCAATGAACAGATGTGTGTAATAACCACCTAATGTTTTGCTAGGTTTTGCAATGGAACAGGTATGGTTACTGCTCCTGCTGACGATTAAAGTGCTTTCAGTGACTGCTCAGTTCAATGGATACAACTGTGATGCTAACCTCCATAGCAGGTTTCCTGGTAAGTGTTTAATAGACTTTTTTTTCTAATGGCTTCTTTATTGTCTTGGTTCAAAGCAGTGCTTATTTTTAAATACAGAGCTTTAAATCTGTCTGAAGCCTGCGGGTAGGACTCCACGTTAAGTGAGTGTTAACTATCTCAGTGACAATGAAACTCCTCTAATGTTGCACTTTACTTTCTTCATAATTGCACAATGGTTCAAATTCAGCCTAGTAGTAATGAATACAACTCCCCTCGCATCAGCAGGGTTTGACCTGCTTTTGCCAGAGCTCTATCCTGTCCAAAAAATTCACCAGAGGTCATGTTGTTGGAAATGTTCTCTATAGATATAAGAGTATGAAACTTCTAACTGGGTTTTCTTTCATGTTTTATCTGGATGAGAGAATATAATTACGTCTTTTTAGTTAAATAAAGTAATATATATCTATTTTTGAGCAAAATTAAGTCGATGGCAAAATTCAGTGCCTCACTTCAACATTAAGAGCTTGGTTAGGGACAGGTGAAGCAATGGCATGTGTCTATGTAAGATGTACACTCATGCCTGTGAGAAAATGGGAATTAAGTAATTTTGGGGCCATCAGATGTCCGGAGCTGTTAATACAACAAGAAATAGAAATGAAATTTCAGTCTTAGTGACATGTGTATCAGGGTTTACTGCACTAAAGGATGTTTTTAGTCTCTGTTACATTGCTTATCCTTCCTGCCTCAGTTGTTTCTTGGACAGAATAATAATAATAAAAAAGGCTGTGAATACTGGCTCGCTCACATCTTGTGTTTCTGAGGTAGCAATTGAATTGAACAGTATAGTGATGAACTCTCAGTGTAGTATTATGCTGTAATACCTTTCAGTGTTGTTGCTTTCTGAATAATAATAGTTTTGATTTTTTTCAGGAAGGATCAACTCTTTTATTAAACTTAAGTCAGCAGAAAGCCTACAGTCTGTTTATTGTTTCCTGTGTTACCACCACACTGCTAGGTGCTTTGTTGACATAAAGACCAACAGTGGGTTTGATCCTTGTTCACTTAATTGATGTGAATATGAAGAGTAGAGAAATAAGACATGCAAAGAAAATCAAATATGTTGTCTCCATCCCTGACAAAAATCACTGTTTAACTGAGTATTTCACAAGCTACTTCTATGTTTCCCTTCTTAGGTAAAGGTTTTACAGGCTTGCCTCCAAAGTGTGGGTGAATTGTGCCCATTTGCCTCAGATCTACCTTTTGTAGTTTTTCATGTAATTGTTTTTCTGTTTCAGGCTTCTTGAGAGGATTGCAACAGCTAGAGGGAAGTTTAGATTCCTCTTTCTGTGCTTTAAAAATATTTCTCTGGTCATTTTTTGCACCAGACCTGTGCCAAGGTTTCATATTTGCGATGTGATACCCGTGAATTGAATCCAGCTCTTATTGTGGATATTTAGGGGCCAGTTGCAGTTCTGCCTCATAAAAAAGGGTCATATCAGATTCCATGTCTGCCAAATCTCAGGGACTTGGGAGAAAATCTGTTTAGGTTACAAGTAGACAGATTATTTTTTTAAGTAACTGCTAATCACCCTGCACTGCCCATAGGAGCTGAGAGTCGAGTCCTGCTCTTTCTTGTTTGTGATCTCAGGCAGTAAAGATTCAAAGGTTGGAACTTAATCAAGAATCTTAGTGCTGATTTTGAGAGCTAGGAAAGAAAAATAATTCTGCTTGTTAGTTGTGCATTTGAAATAGAGGTAAAAACCAGAAAACCCTTTTGTCCCCAAATTTGACATGTATTATTTTCAGTATGCAGAAGGGACTGCTATGTAATGGACTGGGGCTAGTGGAGCTGAGTGAGGCTGCTGGAGCTCTTTTCTGGGATGAAGAACGCCAGAAGATGGGTAAAAGAGCCTTTGCACGGAGAAAGGGGCTTGCCCTTGCTACGCTTGCTTCCCGAGCGCTCAGCTCAGGCTGTGGCCTTGAGGGTGCTGGCCTGACTGCCTCCAGAATTCAGGTGTAAGGGGAGTGGTGAGAGAGAGGTCAAAAGAGAGAACGTTTCAAAAAAAGCATCCTCCAGGCTGAGATACTGCTCACAGAGCCTAGTTATGGATAGGACTTTCTTCCTGTTCCTTATTTGTTCCACAAAAGAAGTCTTCACTGTTGTCAGCTGAAATTCCAAACTTGGGGTGAGAATGGACTTTCTTGCTGAGGTCTGTGGTGTGCAGATACCAGAGAAGCCATTGAGTTTTGAAGTTGTCTGCTCTTTTTCTTTAAATGCTGTGAAGAACAGAAGGTGTCTTCAGCAAAGATGAGAAATTAAGCCTTCCTAAAGGAACCTTGGAGCTCATCCATTTTTCATTTGTTTGTGCTTTTATCATTCATTGCTTGGGTGACTCTTGCATAGGGATGGTGCTGCATAGGATGGTAAATAATCAGGCAGAACATTTGTTTCTGCAGTTTGTGGGTTTGTTTTAGAGTGTAGGTATGCAATTGTCAGCAGGGATGAAGAAAGAACCCCATATTTGGTAGATTGAAAATTCTGTGATGTTTTATACCAAAAGCAAGATGTGTTCTAGACAGTAGGTAATAAGGTCAGATCCTGCTGTCCTTCAGAGAGTTGCCTGGAGAAAAAAGCTTTAGTTCTGCATTGCAGTAAAGCATAGCTTTTAGAAGGCTTTTGGGGGATGGAGCCAGAGCAGTCTGGCTGTCTTCAGATGGGAAATGCAGTTTTGATTCGGGGGGCTCTTGCTGTAGCTACATACTGAGAACTTAGTAGAAGCTAAGAAAATATTGCAGCTTTTTTCACATAAACTCTGCATTTTAATTCACTACCAAAGCAGTGATTTGATCAAAGAGGAGGCTCATGCAGAGAAGCTGGTTTTGAACTATAAATGTCTTTGTGTGCCTCTTCTGCTGGAATGACTTTTGTCAACGGTGTTCTGTGGCAAACTTGTCCTCTACAGGTATTTCGCTGTCTGCTCTGGGGCAAGTCTTGGCAATGTGTGGAAGGGTACCAGACCAGAAGTGGGCAGTGGAGCTGTTGGCATTTGGCTCATGTTGCCATGGGTCCATCCTTGATTCAAGATGGTCTCTGTTACTGTAGTATCTATGTACCTCTTGAGCTTTACTCTGTTTTGCGTGTGACACCCCTGTGAGTACTGTTGACTAGAGGTAGTTTGTGCGATTTGAGTCAGAAAGACGCCAAGTGCTTTGCCTGGACGGAAACTCTGTGTCCAAAAGGTCATTATATTTAAGGCCCCATCAGCTGGGTGGCCTAACCTTCAAACCATTGCTCCTCTCTTACTCAGAAAACCAGAAGCTTTTACTGCAGGAATGCAAATATTTTTTGTTTATACTTACACATATATAGGAATAATATTTACCTTTCTAAATTCACAAGAAATGAGCTAGATGTTTAGCATCTAAAGGGGCATTAGATCTGTTTGCACCTGGTTTCAGATTAATTTCTGAACAAATAATGTTGTTTTAATTCCAGAATGGACTAATTTGGCAACAGTACTTCCTTGTAAAGTAGTGGGCAGGTCGTTTATCCTCCTGTATAGCACAAAGGTTGTTTTTGTACTGTATGGTCTCATTTCCTTTACTGTCAAATGAGAATCTTGTAAGTGGTAATGGTACCTTAACAGGTAAAGTAATATCCTGCTTTTTAAAAGGCTTGAAGGGAGTTATAAAATTAACTGAGCTACTTTGTAGCAAATTGCAGGATGTAATATACTCTGACTGGTTGTGCATTGGTCCAAATAAGTGTAAAGGCGCACTTTGCCATTTGCCTTTTTGTACTGTTCCCTCTACCTTTGTATACCCATTAAATGGATCATAACAGTCCTCATGTAGTGAATACCAAGGCATGCTTCTTCTTGATCTTTGTACCTTACGTTAGTGGAATTATGTACATGTACAAACCAGGAGAATTTCATGCCAAATCACTTCAACTCTTGTCTTGCCTCCAATACCCTTCTGCCCAAATTTACACCCAGTGAGTAATATTTATCACCACATTAGCTCAGGACTGAGTTTAGCCTTTTATTTCCTGCACTTGATTGTTTTGGCTTTAAAGACACCATTAAAGCTGTCTGAATTAAACTGCTTGTGCTCCTGTACCACGGGGGAAGAGCTAGTTCATTGTAGTGGAGATTTCATTTCCTCTATGTTGTGACAATGCAGTGAAACAGTTCATTTCAGGAGGCTTAATGGTATAGTATTGACTGAAGTTGTTCTGCAATTTTTAATAGCACTTAGTCTTTAAGCAGATGTATTAAATGAGTTGTTATATAAAGGAGTAATGTCTGTGTTTAACACAGATGCAGTATGTCCTTTTGTAAAGCACTAGGGGAAAAAACCAAAATAGCCCCCCCAATCATCTACAGACAGAGAAGAGCTTATAGAAAAGCTATGTTATAGCTCTAAAGCAAAACAAACTGTTGCTTGTGCCTGTATCCTAACCTGATGCATTTACATTCAAGTACATAAGAATCTTCAGAACTTTCAAATAAAAGGTCAAACTCATCCAAGAAGATTTTTTGCTCTTGTTCAGAAATTGATCAGTTGTAACAATTGCTGTTTTCTAGGTCTTTTATATTGTCATAATGTACAGAATGAAAGATTGCAAGACGCTTTGTAGTATCGATCATTATCTTTTAAGAGCCAACTGATTTTTCATTAAAGCTAAAGTTGATGGTTCTTAAAAAAAAAACAAACCAACTTTAAAGGTATCATAATAAATTGCTCTGATATGCTGTTGATTGGACTTCAAAGTCTGCACAGCCTGAGACTGCGGTCTCATACAAAGTGGACTCCAGACAACCTCAGACAAACACACCCGACTTCCATGCCAGAGGGGGCTGGAAGGCAGAGCTCAGCCTCCTGAGTTTCTCAAAATTGCTGGAAATTTCTGTTCCAGAAGGGGGCTGTTTAATCAGACTCCAAATATTTAACCACTTGCTGTTTTCCACTCTGTTGCAGTGCTTTAGTTTATGAATGTGCTACTGAATGATTTGCTGGGGAATTTTGGAATAATGGATTTGTTGCGTGGTATACTACGTTACCATATTAATTCTCGTATTCTCTTTAGTGAAGTTGTAGAGTCAAATCTGTTCTTAAAATAATGCATTTTTGACCTTTACAGTCCAATATTTTGCTGTGACTGGGGTCTAAAAATTGATTTTATCAGAATTTACAACACTAGACTAACTACTACAATAATTATATGGAGATTAGTTGAAGTACATCTTCTTACAATGTCTTTCCCTGTATTTTTCTTGCAGCTGAACGAGATATCAATGTTTTCTGTGGAGTACAGACAATTACTATGAAGATAAATTTTTGCACAGTTCTTTTCTCTGGTTATTCTGAGACAGATCTGGCACTGAATGGGAAACATGGGGATGCCCACTGCAGGGGTTTCATCAATAACAACACCTTTCCAGCAGTGGTCATTTTCATCATCAATCTAAGTACTTTGGAATCCTGTGGAAACACTTTAGTGGTAAGACAAGGTCAAAGTGAAATTGTAGCATGGCTGTTTATGCACAGGATCAAGTGAATGGCCTTGACAGCATTGTATCTTTTACAGATAATGTTTACATTGTCTTGCCCAGCTAGCAAAATATTGCATACATCAAAGAAAACCAGAGAAAGTTGGTAATTTATAGTCTTGATGACTAATGAGAAAATGTGGTGGGACACACATTTATCCTCTGATTAGAAAGTATATTTTTCGTTTTAATAATTTTTTTCAGGGGAAAAATGAGATTTTTCCAAGCCATTGGAAATGGCTCAGGCATACTGAACACGTCTTAAATTGTTCAGCTCTTGCTGAACATGCCTTAAATTTTGCTGAAACTTTTCAAATACCCACTTGGAAAATGAAAGTAAAATATTTTTAAGAGTGGGTTAGATCGATGAGAGTTATAGTCTGGGTACCTACTTCTGTGCTCTCATATGAAAGGGTCTTGCTGACTGGTTGGCTGATCTTTTATGTTCTGCGATAAGGCAGTGACTGAATGTCTCAGGGGAGATAGTCTGGTCAGAGGGCCCAACCCACAGTAAACACCTCTGCTAGCAGTGCCTGGAGGTCTTGCACCTCCTTGGAAGATCTCAGCTCAATGTGGAACGGCCTGGCAACAAACTGAATTNCCAAGATGTGGGGATGAAGTTCAGATTTGTATGCTGAGCTCTGATCTCTTAGTGCACAGCCACTCTGTGCTATGGTGTTTTGCCTGGTGGTGTGACTTCACTGTCTACATTTTATGTTGCTGTTTCATGCATGGATAATGCACACCTTTGTACAGCTAATGACTAAACCTAATCCTTAGCTGTGGGTGAGATTTTGGAAGCAGAATCTGATCCTGGAGCTGACTTTGAAGTCTGTTTTGTACCCATATAATTTCATTTTCTTCAATGAAACTATCTCACTCTGAATGGGGGGAAGGGGGGAAGTCAGGTCTCAAACCTTCTAAACGAAGGGAGAGGAGAGCTGTACAGTTTGTGTGTATATCACTGTACAAGCAGTGATGACTTATATCAAAGTATCTATAAATAACTTACAAAACCAAGTGTAAAAATGTATAATTTTTAAAGCTTATATTCTATCTGGAATTCATACTTGCACTTGATGAGACCTGCCAATTTTTATAACAAACCCCCTGTTTTCTGTTGCTGATAATTTTGCAAAACTGGGCTGAAATATTCGATTTGCTCTGTGACCTATTTGCCTCTGGCTGAGTTTTCTTTTAAAATTTCAACAAAAAACAGTTCAGCAAGTTCAAGATTCTCTTTTCCCATTTTCCCTGAAAAGCTGTAGCACCTCCATGACTTACAGTAGGAGAATTTGGCAGGAAGCAGCTTTTTCCTGTTCCTGTGGAGTTGGTCACATTGTAAACTCCCTGAACTTGCTATTTGATTATAATTATAAGAGCTTGATGTTTTAAAAACAAACAAACAAACAACACAAAAAAAACCCCAAACCCCAAAAACCCAACAGTCTGGTAAGTCCAAATAGTTGCAGCTCCCCATGAAGCCCCCTCACAAGGCTGTAGAGGATACAAAGACAAAGTAGCAGCTGCTAAAAATATAACTAAAAATTCCCCTAATCCTCTCTCAGTTTATGCATGCTGTGCCACAAAGGAAGAGGATAAAGGAGCAGGGAGCCTTTCCTATCATGTTCCCCGCACTGGAGAAGTACAATCCCATGCATTTCTTGGCTGTGTTTCACAGCAAAGACCTTCAAACTCATTTTCAATAAAAGTAAAGGAAAGACAGCAGTTCAGGCAGAACTCAGGTAAAACCCAGGTCTGTCTCTAATATGGCAGAGACAACTTTTTGGGGGTGGGGTGGTGAGGATGATAAACAGAGCTGTGGTTGGCTATACTACCTTAGTGTTCTGGCCTGTGTTTTTAGGCAAGGAATAGATCCTAGGAAATTTGGTTTTCATCATTTTTCTGCCATTTAGCAAATGATTAGGTATACTATTGGCAAAGTGCATGGCTGCATCTGTCTTCTAGCCGTTTTTTCTGTAGCCGAAGAAATCAAAATACCTGCTGTGTATCCTGTGCTACTTAGTGCAAAATCTTACAACTCTTGCACACCTCAGGATGATTCTTCCATAGCAAAATGTCTTTTTAAGAAACTGTGTGTGTGAAAGCTACTGAAAGAATCTGTTTTGCTAATACAGTTACATACAAGAAATGCTACAGTGGAAGTCCAGTGCCATGTTAATTTGCCTTATTGTGTATGTGCCTACTGAGAAAGTAATTTATGACACTTTATCTGCTGTTTTCAAACAACCCCCTTGTTCAGATTAGTAGCTACAGATGGAGTGGGGCTGGCCTGCTGCCAGCAGGAAAGGGTGTCCATCAGTTTTCTGGAGAGCTGCATGTTCTTGCTGGCTCTGCACGCTCTGTGAGCCTGAGGAACACAAGATAGCACATGTCTAGGGACTGCATTAAGGTTGTATTACTTTTCAGCTCTTGCATTTCTGGCAGTGTTTCTTTGCACATAGTTTAGATTTAGAGATGTATAATGTAGACAAAAACACAGACTCAAAGTTCAGCTATTTGGCTTCTATCTGCTTATAAAGCACATTGGTTTTGATGTGTCAAAAACAAAGCTCAAGAGTGACAGAATATTGTTTCTGTGAATGGAATTGCTTGTGTATTGACTTTATTATTGCATAGGGAAGCTCATTTTAAACTAATATCTTTTAACTGTGCTAGAAAAATTCCTTCAGCTTTTCCCAGCAAGTCATGTGAATTTACTGGGAATGCTCAGGAGAAAAGTACCTACCAAAAAACCTGCTTCCAGGATTCATCCTTTTTTTTTTTTTTTTTTCAAATGTTGCTTCAGTCTGTTTTAAGAACAAGCATATTGCTTGTGAACTGTGTGTGCATGATTTCGAGGAGGTGAGAAACAGAACACAGGGAACATGTTATTAAACTAAATTAATTTTTGAAGGAATTCCTGAGGATATCTCTGGGTAAATTATGGGCTAAAACATCAATGTCCTTGAGTATCTTTTGTTCTACAGTTAACTTTCTGATAATAGTTGTTTTCTGTCTCCCTCAATAGGTATCCTCAGCTCGAGGTATCAATGCTTATGGAAATACCTCAGTGGTACAGATAGGTAATGTTTCAGGCTATATTGATACACCAGACCCACCAACGATTATCAGCTATTTGCCTGGGCTTCTGTACAAATTTAGCTGTAGCTATCCACTGGAGTACCTGGTTAACAATACCCAGCTTGCTTCGTAAGTGTGCTTTTCATTTCTATGTGTTTTATTCCCATGTTTATGTAAGCCCATATGTATGTGTGTATATGCATACACACCTAAATATATGCGTGCCATAGTGGTATCGTCAACATAGTGATTTTTAGCTGTGCAAAAGTAAAGGGAAAGAAAAAAGCACAGAAAGAAGAGGTGATGCAAAGGAAAAGAAAATTTTGTAGCATCATTGTATGAGATAACATAGTTTATGAAGAGCTGCCTTTATGAAGAGAGCCTTAGATAATGTAAAAATTCCCTTAAAATTCAGATGGTCTGGTGACAAAATGGTAGTAGCAAAAAACGGAAATTCTTCATGAAATAGTTTGTAAGCATGGAATATAGAATGCAAGAGAAAATATTGCAATGAGTAAACCTTACGCATCATGAAAAGTGGGTTCCTTTTTGTCACTTTGCCTCTCTGTTAATTATTTTTCTGATTCATGTTTTCAACAGTATCCATTACTTTCTGCATAGTTAAGGTTCTGTCAGTGTTTCCACTATAAATTCCTATTTCTGAAGTTTATAACCCAAATGCATAAATTAACTCCTTGTGACATGACTCGTGGAGTTTTTTTGATGATAAAACCCACTGAAGTATGTAAACACAAAAATAAGATGTCTTTCTTCATGACGGTTTTTGGTTTCTGGTTCTGTTGTAGGTCGTCAGCTGCTATTTCTGTAAGGGAGAACAATGGTACATTTGTCAGCACCTTGAATTTGTTGCTTTACAATGTGAGTATAAAACACAGTAGTATGACCGGAACTAAATCCATCTCTACACTATGTGGGTTCAAACTGGATTAGCAAAGCAAAGTATAAACTCTTCATTATTTGCTATTCCCTTCCCACTCCTTCCATGAAGAACCAGGCTTTTCATCCAGGCATGTTTCATCTCCGAGTTCCCTTGTGCTTTTCGTTTGCATGTACCTATTGTCTTGTGTTTATATGGCTGCTCTTTGAGGACACACACAGTGTTTTTGTCCTGTATTTATACAGTTCCTCAATTTACAGCTCTGGCTTTCAGGTTGTAGTGCTATGTGAATAATCAGTTGTAATAATAATAATAATAATCATACTCCAGAGTGCATACTTGTGTTTGCATTTATTGTATATGTGTGTGTGTGTATTTCTATATGTGTGTGTATATGTGTATAGGTACATTGTACTGGCACAGAGAGTACTCTGTAGAATTCTGTAAAAATATTCTAGGCCTGTTCCCTTAGCGATAAACTGTAGCACTTTTGCTGGGGTATTTTTATGTTCAAGCCTCATCAGAGTGTTTTGATCATCTGTAATTGCAGTGAGGGATGTAGGATTTGTTCCAAATTTATAGCCCACTGTACTTGTTGCCTCATTGTGTGGACTTTCAAGATTTTAAAGGTTAATTGTAACAGCTTTCAACTCACTCTTCTTCCATATGTTTTAGATAAGTTAACTTGAATATGCATTATTGTATAAGCTTTTACTATGTAAATATGGATGGTGACAGTAAAATGTGAAAAATTCACGGACCTCTACTTAACAACATTAATCTCTGAAATGATATTTTGATGTTGATTAAAATCTTTATTCATACATTTTAAATACCTGATTTAAATATCAATTTTTCAATCTATCAAGCAACATTTTTGTAAATTATGAATCCGATTTTTTTGCATTATTATTCATGCTATCATGACACTAAGTTATAATTCATGCAACTGATTTAAAAGTCAATGCTTTATGCTTTGAACATAATGAGCTATAAATATTGTAACAGGACATTTTCCAAAGGCATGCTTAAAAAAAATCGTGTTTGTTTGACAGAGCAGAGCTCCAAATAACAAACTATAATCTGTTAAAATGAAGATTATACTTCTCTCATTTTTAAATAAACCTGTGGCCAAAAAGATGGGGCATGGTGAGGGTAACCAAAGTTCTCAGTCAGGCCAAGCATTGACCACCACATGTTTGCTGTCTTTCAGGGCCCAGTTCTGCACACAGTCAGCTATAGATGCTATTGATGCTTGTACTGAGCACATTTTTTGCTCAAATACCACATGCCAAGCTGGGCTTTCATCCTTCCTACCCCAGTGAGTTTACAAGTCAACCATGAACAGTGGTGTCTTATCCTTCTGATTTCAGTCGTATTACTCTAGTGAGCAGCACTAGCATGAATAATACTGGTAAGGCTGGCAGATTCAAGTGATGGATATGCCCTTCTTGTTCACATCCTGGGGCTGGGTGTGTACAGAGACAGCTTGTGCATTGCCTGCAGTCTGCCTGGTTGGGTGTGCCTCTTGGGACACCCGTGGTTTTGTGAGCTCTGATCCTGTGGGCTCACTTGGTCCCTGTTAGAGAGTCTTGGTCTTGGGAGGGGCCTTGAGGCTCCCGTCCACCCTTGGTCTTGGTGAGGGGCTGTGTACAGATGTGGCTTTTGACTGCGAGCAGACATACTTTCAAACTTTAGCTGTAGTGTTACTTCCTAACGTTGACACTTTATCTTCTCAGCTCACCTTCATCTTCCCTCACAAGGTGATGTTTACATTTACTTTGTGGTGTTACTGTGTGTTATCATTAGGAAAGACAAGAGGAGCCATTATGATAGACTCAGAAAGAGTTTAATAGCAAAACATTTAATGGGCATTCACAAAGCCTAAGTGGCTATATGCTTTTAGGCCTTCTTGTAAATGTCTGTCTAAATGAATAAAAACTACTCTTTAAGAAAAAAGGAACAACTATGGAATGTAATAGCGAGGGACTTGCTGTAGACTTTTTAATCAGTTTGCAAAATGTGACAGAGCTATGTATTAGAGAAATGTATAATTAATTTTAAAGAAGGCAAACCTACCTGATCTCACTTGAATGGATCTTCAAAGACTTGCTCTATGTATGTCAGAGCTGGTCTGTGTGTACATGTGTATGTCCCAAGGCCTCCGATGCTGCAGAGATTGAATATTGGGAGTGCAGTAAATTTTGGCATAGTTCCCTTTGAAAAAATATTTGATTTATATGCTTAATCCTTCTTGTTGCTGTCAGCTGCTGCTACTGGTCTTACCTGCCACACTGAACCTGGTCAAAATTCTGTTTAACAACATTTTTCTTACGTACTGAGTGTTTGAACCTCTCACAAGAGGTCTCGACATGCTGACTCCCTGTGCTTTCTGGATTAGCAACCTATTTGACGTAGGTGATGTTACCATTAAGTGCATCTTGATATGCTGAATTAATGTCTGTCACTCAGATCTGTTTCATGGCATTGTTGCTAAAGCAACATTAATGGTTCAGGCTTTGAACAAGAAACCAATAAAACAGCTATATCTATGTAACAGTATATGGGGAATTCACAACTTTTATGTTATATGCAGCTTTCTTGAAACAGCTTTTTTTAAATACTAAAATTTAAATGAAAATGTTTGTTACTTGTAGTCTTCAACAAGCCAACTTCCATAGAAACTACATTTTGCATAATAGAATGTGTCTGTTCTCCCAGATTACAGCTTAAGATATATAAAACCTGATGGCATTGCTATCTCCGCTAAATCAAATAACCTTAACAACCTTTCCTGGGAAAGGCTACACTGTGACAACTCAGTTAAGCTCCTCCTTTAGAAAACCACAGTAGCTGCTATGTTTGCCTGTAGGTGCTGGGAGACTTACTGAGGTGTCAATGAATGATACCTTTTCTTTAATTGCAAATCCAACTGTTTCATAAAATCATAAATAGATTCCCCAAAATAGTTGCATAGGATAACGCCAGTCAAGTGTTGTTGATGTTTATAGACAAACTTGTAGGCTAATGCTCTGGCACTGCTTTTTGCTTCTTCCCTTACAGAGGACAAAGTAAATGACTGTCCTACATAGAAAGGTCAGAAAAATTAGATGGGAGTTCAGTCTGTGGATGCAGATGGGTTGTCACAATGGAATTTCTGGTACACTGAGGCAATGTTTGTTTTTCAGGATTCAACCTACAGCCAGCAGCTCCTTATTCCAAGTACAGGTTTACCTTTGAAAACCAAAATATATGCAGCTGTAAGAGCAACCAACCTTGATGGCAGGTACCATAAAGGATGTTATTTCTTGTCTTGCTTGCTATTCAGCTCTTGGTGTTGCAAATTTTTCTAATTAGAAGCAACTGTCTTTCCTCATAGCCTTTTGTATGTTAAAATAATGGTTGGTGTTTGATAATCACTGCCCTCAGCTGGAGGGTATCGGGTCGTTGATGGTGAATGCATATCTTGCTGTCCTCATTGTGAAAGTTTTCCTGAATTATATTTTAAATCCTATATTGCTGTTATTTAAGAAAGGGCCTCTGTAAGATAGAGTGAGAAACTCCAGGGCTTTTGTTGTGGTTTAACCCCAGCTGGCAACTAAACACCACACAGCCACTTGCTCACTCCCTCTGCCCTGCAGTGGGATGAGGGGAAGAGAATTGGAATGGTAAAAGTGAGAAAACTTGAGGGTTGAGATAAGAACAGTTTAATAATTGAAATAAAATAACAATAATAAATAGTAATGAAAAGGAAAATAACAGAGAGAGAAATACAACCCAAGAAAGACAGGTGATGCAAATGAAAACAATTACTCACCACCAACTGACCAATGCCCAGCCAGTCCCTGAGCAGCAGCTCCCCTGCCAGCCTTCCCCCCCAGCTTTGTATGCTGAACATGATGTGATATGGTATGGAATATCCCTTTGGTCATTTGGGTTCAGCTGTCCCAGCAGTGTCCCCTTCCCAGCTTCTTGTGCACCAGCCTACTCGCTGGTGGGGTGGGGTGAGAAGCAGAAAATGCCTTGACTCTGTGTAAGCACTGCTCAGCAGTAACTAAAACATTCCTGCATATCAACACTTTTTCCAGCACAAATCCAAAACACAGCCCCATACTAGCTACTATGAAGAAAACTAACTCTATCCCAGCCAAAATCAGCACATTCTCCACCCCTTATTCCATACCATTTACGTCACCCTCAGGTCTCATGCTATCCAGTACTTTCTCATTAACCACCACCCCCCTTCCCATCCTTTGATACAATACACAGATATCATTCCCTTAGTCTATGGACCACCCCTGTGAAATGTCTGTAAAATGTCCATAAATGTCCACAAAGTGTCCACTGAGTTCATTTAGTCCATGACTTCGGGCTCCATCTGTTAAGATGGTCACTCGGGACAGGAGAGATCATGTGTTGTGTCAAGTTATTGGGCACCAAAGCCAGCTCGGGTCGGGTCACTGCTGCACTTGCACTGCTTCTTGTAAGGCTTGTCTTCCATTGGTTCAGGTGGTTCCTGCTATAGTTATTCCTATAACACGCAACTCAAATCATGGGTTACAACAATTTAAAGGTATTTCCATTACAATCTCCACCCCGGTCCCTTTGGGCCAGGTTGTAAGGTTTAATATTGCAATGAACTCCTCCTGCTATCCAGGCTAGGAGCAAGGGGTTCCTGCTGTAGTAATTCCCGTAACAGGCAACTCAAATAACACATTATTTTCACCCAGGATTAAATCACCTTGAGGTACACATTGGACTCCCCATCCTTCTGCATTACCCACCAAGTGCACCCAGGTCCTTGAGCAAAAACAATCCCATGAATAGGTTTACCCTTTCCTGAAGAAGAAATAACCCAGACTGTTTTTCCCAACAGGTTCCTTATATGTACTACGAGAAACTTATCTCCTTCCATGGTGCACAGGGGTGTTGACTGGGCAGGGCCAGGTCAGCTGGCAGGTTCTCTAGAGTTAGCTAGCCAAGTGGCTTCTGCTAAATGTGTATCCCAATGCTTGAATGTCCCAGCACCCATTGCTCTCAGTGTAGTTTTTAACAGTCCATTGTATCGTTCAATTTTCCTGGAAGCTGGTGCATGATAGGGTATGTGATATACCCAGTCAATGCCATGCTCCTTGGCCCAGGTGTTTATGAGGTTATTTCGGCAGAGTCCCATTGTCTGATTCAGTTCTTTCAGGGGTGCTGTGTTGCCATAAGACTTGCTTTTCAAGGCCCAAGATAGTGTTCTGGGCAGCGGCATGGGTCACAGGGTATGTTTCCAGCCATCCAGTAGTTGCTTCCACCATTGTAAGCACATGGTGCTTGCCGTGGTGGGTTCATGGTAGTGTGATATAATCAATCTGCCAGGCCTCGCTATATTGGTATTTCAGCCATCGTCGTCTATACCAAAAAGGCTTTAGCATCTTAGCTTGTTTGATTATGGTGCACATTTAACATTCATGGATAACCTGTGCAATGATATCAGTAGTCAAGTCCACCCCTCAAGATCATGAGCCCGTTTGTATGTTGCATCCCTTCCTACATGACCTGATGTGTCATCGACCCATCGAGCTATAAATAGCTCACCCGTATGTTCCCGGTCCAGATCCATCTGAGCCACTTCAGTTCATAGAATCATAGAATGCTTTGGGTTGGAAGGGACCTTTAGAGGTCATCTAGTCCAACCCCCCTGCAGTGAGCAGGGCCATCTTCAACTAGATCAGGTTGCTCAGAGCCCCGTCCAACCTGACCTTGAATGTTTCCAGGGATGGGGAAACATCTACTACCTCTCTGGGCAACCTGTTCCAGTGCCTTACCACCCTCATTGTAAAAAATTTCTTCCTTATATCTAGTCTAAATCTACCCTCTTTTAGTTTAAAACCATTAGTCCTGGTCCTTTTGCAAGAGGCCCTGCTAAAAAGTTTGTCCCCATCCTTCTTATAGGCCCTCTTTAAGTACTGAAAGGCTGCCGTAAGGTATCCCTGGAGCCTTCTCTTCTTCAGGCTGAACAACCCTAACTCTCTCAGCCTTTCTTCATAGGAGAGGTGTTCCATTCCTCTGATCATTTTTGTGGGCTTCTTCTGGACCCCCTCCAACAGTTCCATGTCTTTCCTGTGCCGAGAGCTCCAGAGTTGGACGCAGTACTCCAGGTGGGGTGTCACCACAGTGGAGTATTCTAGCAACCTGCTCTGCCTGCTCATTGTTTTGTTGTTCTTCAGTGGCATAACTGTTGGGTATGTGAGCATCTACGTGATGTACTTTTTCAGTCAGGTTCTCTACCCGGGCAGCGATATCTTGCCGTAATTCAGCAGCCCAGCTGGGTTTACCTCTGTGCTGCAGGTTGCTCTGCTTCCATTGCTGCAGCCACCCTCACAGGGCATTTGCCACCATCCTTGAGTCAGTATAGAGATAGAGCACTGGCTGTTTTTCTCATTCAGCAATATCTAAAGCTTTCACCTCTGCAAACTGACTTGATTCACCTTAGCCTTCAGCGGTTTCTGCAACTTGTCGTGTAGGACTCCGCACAGCAGTTTTCCACCTTCTATGTTTTCCCACAATATGATAGGACCCATCTGTAAACAGGCATATTGCTTTTCATTTTCTGATAATTTATTATACAGAGGGGCCTCTTCAGCATGAGTCACCTCCTCTAATGACACTCCAAAGTTTTGGCCCTCTGGCCAGTCCATGATCACTTCCAGAATTCCTGGGCAACTGGGGTTTCCATTTTAGCCTGTTGTGTTATCAGTGTGACCCGCTTACTCCATGTAGCATCAGTTGCATGATGTGTAGAGGGGACCCTCCCTTTGAACATCCAGCCCCAGCACAGGCAATCGAGCTGCCAAAAGGAGCTGTGCTTCAGTATCAACTACTTTTGAAGTGGCTCAAATTCCTTCATATGCTGCTAATATTTCTTTTTCAGTTGGAGTGTAACAGGCTTGAGATCCTCTATATCCCCAGCTCCAAAACCCTATCTCCCATTTAATTTGTTCAAAGGCTTGCTGCTGCTCAGAGCCCCATTCAAAGTCGTCCTTCTTCTGGGTCACTTGATAGAGAGGGCTTATGATCAGACTATAACCTGGAATATGCATTCTCCAAAAACGCATGACACCTAAGAAAGCTTGTGTTTCTCTTTCGCCAATTGGTGGAGACATGGCTGTTATTTTATTGATCACATCCATTGGGATATGATGATGCCCACCTTGCCATTTTATTCCTCAAAACTGGATTTCCTGTGCAGGTCCTTTGACCTTACTTTGTTTTATAGCAAAACCATCTTTCAAAAGAATCTGTATTATTCTTCTCCCCTTCTCAAACACTTCCTCTGCTGTGTTGCCTCACACAATGATGTCATCAATATACTGCAGGTGTTCGGGAGCCTCACCTTGTTCCAGTGCAGTCTGTATCAATCCATGACAAATGAGGGCTGTGTTTCCACCCCTGGGGCAGTTGATTCCAGGTGTACTGGACACCCCTCCAAGTGAAAGCAAACTGTGTCCGCTCTCTGCCGCCAAGAGGATTGAGAAAAACGCATTAGCGATACCAGTTGTGGCATACCATTTGGCAGCCTTTGGCTCCAGTTCATATCGGAGTCCTAGCATGTCCGGCATGGCAGCACTCAGTGGTGGTGTGACTTCATTCAGGCCGCGATAGTCCACTGTTAGCCTCCACTCTCTGTTAGATTTTTGTAACAGCACAGCTTTTAAACGTGGCATGGCTTTGATTTCTAGTCCTATGTGGCCATGACTTCTGAGAGGATGTATAAAACATGTGTTGGTATAGTGGTTGACTTGCATGAAACCAAGTAATTTGATGTATACAGTTCTGCTGCTATGCCGTGCTGTTGAGTTTTGTAAGTTGTGGGAAGAAACAGGTGATATATTGGGAGTGCAGGATGGCCTGTATGTGACCTGTTAAATACCGTAACTCAGCTTCAGTGTAACAGTCTGCATTATCAGTTTGTATGCTTGCCTGTACTGTCTTTTAATCTTATCTCACTCACTCTCCACCCCTGCTCTTACATTGCCGGTTCCCCTTATCTATCACTTTGCTCCCTGCGCAGGTGGAATGTTTTGATGGACTACTGTTATGCCACGCCATCTGGTAATCCTAGTGAAGATCTTCGATATGATCTTTTTGTCAGGTGGGTCCTGTGCAAACCCACTGTTTTGTGGGTCCTTCCTTTAAAAAACAGTTATAAATCTCTCCAGTAGTGGTGCCCTAAACCACCTGGAAAGTCTAAGCAATATTATCGGGGAGGACCGAGGGCTGGGCTTACAGATAACATGTCAGGACTTACCTTGTTTGTGAACATAAACATAGAAGCAAATGCAAAGTCGTAAGAATTATGAAGGTAGAGAAGCATATATCTAAAATGGTTCTACTAGAGATACCATAAACACCCAAACTGAATGGCTAACTGTCCTTTATTTTACCAAAAGTACCCTTGTGGTGAATGACAGTGATATAAAACATCATAGACTCCAGTTCAGGAAAGCAGTTAAGCAAATGATTAAAGATAAATAGATGTTTCTGCTTCTACCCCCAGTTATAACATTTATATGAATTGGAACTTTGAAAAACATCTTGGCAGTATCTCAGATAAGATTTTATCAGTGACAGTTGCTGGAGAGATACTGTCTTCGTTTGGAGCTACCTGTCTATACCGGTTAGCGTACCTGATTACTTTTTGCTTCAGGTCTCGAGTTTCTTTGGGCACTGGATTGCAGGAATGCATTTCAGCACAGGACTGTGCAGCCTAACAGGCAGATTGTGGCTGCCCATGTTGGGCATTAGGGCACGGTGTTCTCTTCCAAGGAGCTAAAGCACTGAAGTTGCTGCTTAAGTTATCTTATTTTCAGCTAAGAGCTTCAAAATGCTAATCATACAGCTGCTTATCCTAGTTTTAATCTTCTCTACAAAAACTAGCTGTGATAAGGACCCACAGACAACTATAATTGAAAATGGCAAGAGTCAAATGGGCCGGTTTTCCTTCGAGGTGTTTCGCTTTGTGAAACACAAGAACCAGATGATGTCTACGGTCTTCCTTCACTGCGTGACAAAGCTGTGCAGAGCAGATGACTGCCCCTTTCTTGTGCCAGTAAGTTTCAGTGGACGGAAGTTGCTGTTAATTATCTGGATATAAAATAGGCACACAGGAGTTATTCTGCATACAAATGCTATGGAAGTTTGGATGGCACAGAATGACTTGTAGAGTCTGAAGTAAGAATGGTTTTTGTGTCTGAAGGAACGTAAAACAGCTGATGAAGAATAGGGCAATGAATATTGTAATCTGGAGATAGAATAAACTAGACCTGCAAAACACAGGTTGTTAAATGTGTGAGAAATGACCTCTTTGCCTTTTGGTCCTTAATTCATTATTAAAAGTAATAACACTGAGACAGCTTTGGAGCTGATATTCTTAGTATAGCATCTGAGAAACGAGGTATCCACAGTCACAGTGGATGAATAGAATTCTATCTTAGAATAGAATTTATGGAAAACTTAAATCTATAGTAAGTGCCATTATACTGACAAGGAAAATATGAGGGGAAAAAAAAAGGTTATTGCCACCTCCCTTATAGTTTGGAAACTGCTGTTTTGCTGAAGTTCATGAAGTTGTGTCAATTCAAAAATTATTTAATTTTAGGAGCATCAGGAGCAACAAACATATTTTGAAAATTGAAACATTTAAATAAACATATAAACCCAGAATATTCCGTGTTGATGTCTTCAGAATGCAGTATTGTTTCCTATTGAATGACTTACCATTTAGAATTTTAAAATGCTATCAGTTCAATATACTTCTGACATTTTGTACGTTATTTTATACTTTTATGTTACACACTTAAATAATTCATTGTTTGTATTGAATTTATGTTCTGAGGTTTTTGAAGTTCTTTCACAAGAAGTTGAAATTAAAGAAATGCTTTTGGCTGAAGCATACTTGAGTACCCAAGATTAAGATAGATGACAAATTAGAGATGTTAAAGGCGGATTGCAGATGACAGAGAGCTGGGGATTGTTTTAATGTGGGTGTCGTGGTTTAGCCCCACTCGGCAACTAAGCACCACGCAGCCGCTCGCTCACCCTCCCCCTCCCCGGTGGGATGGGGGAGAGAATCGGAAGGGCAAGAGTAAGAAAACCCACGGGTTGAGATAAGAACAGTTTAATAATTGAAATAAAATAATAATAATAGTAATAATAATAATGATAATAATAATAATAATTGTAATGAAAAGGAGAACGAGAGAGACAAACAAAACCCAGGGAAAAGAAAACAAGTGATGCAACCGCTCACCACCCGCCGACCGACACCCAGCCAGTCCCCGAGCAGCGATCGCTGCCCCCCGGCCAACTCCCCTCGGTTTATATACTGAGCATGACGCCGTATGGTATGGAATAGCCCCTTGGTCGATTTGGATCAACTATCTTGGGCTGTGCCCCCTCCCAACCTCTTGTGCACCTGGCAGAGCATGGGAAGCTGAAAAAGAAAGTCCTTGACTAGTCTAAGCATTACTTAGCAACAACTAAAACATCAGTGTGTTATCAGCATTCTTCTCATGCTAAATCCAAAACACAGCACTATGCTAGCTACTAGGAAGAAAAGTAACTCTAACTCAGCTGAAACCAGGACAGTGGGTCATTGCTATTTAGAACTCCAAGGAAAATGTGTGAACTTTAAACTCGAGAAGCTTGCTAGAATAGGGATTGTAGCATGTTGTCTGTCCCTAGTCAAGCAAAACACATTTGTTGGGGAAAACTGTCTGTAAACAAAGCTTTGGGAAATTAACTACTGAAAGTTTAATATACTATAAGATGGATCTTGTATGCAACAGCAATGTAGTTCTGTAAATGAAGTGAGGCAAAATACAACGGGAAGCTGGGCATTTATAAGATACACTTCTAGGGAATATTGCAGCTGTTTTTATTGCAAAGTAATTTAATGCATACTAAGAAATAAAATCAAAGTTGTAGTGTCGCTTATAAAAGAGTTTACATTAAAGCAGGAAGCACAGAAGGGCCATAATTCCATTCCACTCTGAAACTGTGATTGTTTTGATTAACCGCTCAGATATGCAGTAACAGAGAAAGAAGAGACGCTGGTGGGAGGACAACTTGGAGCCCTCAGAGCACCTCTGGCAATGCTGTAATTTCTGCTGGCCCCATCATTACGAGGAGTGGTAGGAATGAACAAACTTTTTCTATGGACTGCAGGAATTTCAGAAACCTGGGGAAATGTTTTGCAGTTTAGTATAAATTTTCAGTGACTTAGAGAAAGGGTGAATTCTCCATGAGTTTGCTGGGTATTTTTTTTCCTACTGTTGGAGTCTTTGGTAGAAATTTTGAGCCAATATTTCTGTTCAGCTCTCGCATGCTTCCTCCCTACCCTGATAAAATCAATGTGGATACTGTTATACATATAAAGCCATTACAGAAGCCCAAAGTCAGTGGGTTGACTTCTTTTTTTGTCAGATTTCACTGAAGATAATGGAATTTAAGGTGCTGTGTTCAGTTTTGCAATTTAATTTGGACAGCTAATGACTATTCACTGTCACTTTCTATTCACCATTTCTTCCAGCTTCACCTGTAGGTTTTTAGCTAAGTGTTGCATAAAATTAATACATGCTATGCTTAGCCTTCAGCTATAAGAAAGAAATAGGATGCACACACTGTAAATTCTAAAAAGAATGGGCCAAAATCTAATCCTTTAAATCCAGGGTGAAATTCCATGATTTTCATTTTTATTACCAAAGTTTTTTTTTAAAACAAAACAAAACAAAAACAAAACAACAAAAAAACCCAGACAAACAAACAAAAAAACCCCCCAAAACCACCACCAAACAAACAACCCCCCCCCAAACCAGCTCTAAATGCAACCTGCAGTCTCTGGAAAGAATTTGTGACTGCTGTTGACAAAATAATAAAAATAAAAAATTTGAAAAATGTTTAAGAAATTCTGTTTGCAGATATTTATAGTTGAGTTGCAACTTTAAGTAGTTGCAGTTAAGCAAATGATTTCAGCAGTCTTAGATTTAGGAAGCTGAGAGCAGGACTGAATCCTATCTAGAAAAAATAATTGAAACATTTGAGAATAAAATCCTTCTTTATGTGCAAAGTGGTTGTGCCCACATATACAAAGAGAACAACTGACCCTCCAGAATAGGGAACCATCTAGCAAGAGATCATTTTTAGAACAAATACCCTCTGTTATGAGCAACATTTCTGCAATGAAAATGAGTATTTTTGTTCTGCATTGTACATAGTCCCAACTGAGTTGCTGCTAATTAGTCAAGAAAAAGTGAAAAGAACTAACTTCAAAGTTGCATGTATAAGTACTTATGGGAAATGAATGACAGATTTGCTCAAACATGTATGCTAGAGAAATGCTGCCTTAGGCAAGGAATGGAAACTAGATAAAGCTTGTTATGTGAGCAACCCGTATTAGGCAGTATAGCTTATGATTCAAATGCTGTGAATGCTATTTTTACAAATAAAAAAAGAGATACTTATCAATTGCCTTTAAATACTGCATAACCACAAGCAAAGAAAGATCTGTCCATGGGTGTTTAATGACCACAAAGAAAGGATAAATGATTTTATAATTTCTTGACAACTGTTGAGGGTTTTTTTAAATGAAAACATGAATAAAGCTGGAAAAGGAAAATAATAATTTTTTAGGTGTCTTCTACTTGAGATATGTGGCTAAAGCTTTTTAGATTAGACATATTTCTGCATCTCCATAGTATGCTTTTGGAGCATCCCACTCCTGCTGACAGAAGGATGGTTTGATGGGAAGTACTCTGAAAAAAATGGCATTCAGTTCTGAACTCTGCCACGAATTTCCTGAGTGGCATTGGGCAAGTCACGTAGTCTGACTTGCACTTCACTTTTTCTTCTGGAGCAGAAAGAGGGAATTAGTATTTTCTCCCACTGCCCCTCGCCATTGTGAAAATAAGTGCATTAAAAATGTGAGTTTCATGAATACTATAGTCAAGGAAAGAAACAGGGGAAGGTCACGAGAGAACTTGAACAGAATTATCTGATTTTGGATGAGGAGTGCCAGGGTGCAGTGTTGGCTTACTCTGGTGTGATGCTGCATGGAGGTTCTTACACTATTTCAAGGCCAAACCTGGTCCAGCTTTAGTACAGATACATTTGTACAGAGCCCATCGAACCTGCTGCACCTGACTCACCATAGCACCTACCCCAGTGTTAGGTCTGCAGTTGCATGGATGTGCATCCCCTTACTTCCCTCATTTAGCTTGGTGCTGCATCTGTCCTGGGTCTGGTCCTGTGCACATTGGCGTCTGAAGAGGCGCCTCGAGTTAACCAGCTCTCCCCATTACTCTAGTCACCAGTCGTTCTGGTAACAGAGCGGATTATGCAGTTACCTTGATAGGAACTGAGTAGTGCTACGGCAAATGAGTAATGGTCCTTCTCCTGTGTATTTCTGAACTCTTATTTCTAACACTTGGTTCTTTTCAGAGAAGCTTTATTCTTGTTTGTTAATCTAACATAAGTCATTAAAGGAGACATACGCAGAAGAAAATGTTTTAGTCTCTGTGTATAGAAACAAAGCAGGTACCTACTTTTGAAGGTGAAATTGTGTAGCTTTTGATGGATGTCTCACTTAAACTTAGAAACTTAGAAACTCAAAACAGCTGTATACGTGAGCTGTGCTTACAAGTTGCACAAAAAAGCAAAAACAGTGACAAGAAATGTAGTTCCAAGATGGACAATGGTAAGTAAGTAAAAACTGAAGACAAAATACAAATGTTTGCCTGAATATAATGCCACTGTGTAACTGTCAAGAGAAAAGTGAGCATGGGGACAGGGCATTTTTGCAATCATTTATGGTCACTGATGTATTTTTCCTTGAAAAACTCAGGTTAGTTTTTTTCCTATACAGATCTTCTTGTAATATGATTAACAGTGACGGGACTTGCATATAATACTATGCTTATGCTTGTATTTTTATTGAGGGACGGAATAGAACTGGACACATTTTCAATTAAGAGGTTCCTGCATTAAGGTGTGGGTTGTTTTTTTTTTTTTGCCACAGAATACTAAGTAACTTCATATTGGTGTGCTCGCATTAAAAATGAAGCAGTGTTGTGTAATTAACGTTGTTGTCCTTATCCTACCAGAGATGTTAAAAGCTACTAGTCAATGTTGCAAATATAGCTGATATGTTTTGAAAATAAAGCTAGGACTATTGGCTTTTGTGTTGCAAGGAGGGGAGAAGGTAGGCAGAGGTATTTGTAAAATATAATGCATCCCATTTTTGTTTTATACAGATGAGATGCCAACCAACAATTCACAGCTCGGTAAGTTAATAAGAATTCCAAGAAACATAAAAGAGTGTTTATGAGTGAAACAGAACTGAGGACATGAACCATTTTGATTGAGCTCTATGCACTGAGCTGGAATATTTTTTATTTTTGGCTTTTTTTGTCACTTAAATGAGTCAATAGTGACATGCTGTAAAGAAAGCAATTGGTGAACCTGCAATGCTCAGTTTAATTTGTGTACCCAGCCCCACCAACATAGCAACTTCTGAGTCCTATGATGGAATTGAAATGAAAATCTGCTGCTATGATATATGAGGGTGAAGGAACATTGCAACTGCCAGATGCAAAATCAGACTTAAGCAGTAAAATTTGCTCGTGCCACACAGGAGTATAGCAGCAAAATGGTTATTATGGTGCAGTCCAGCTCAGTTCACAGCTCAAAGTCAGAAGAGCTCTGCTTCAGCTCCTGTTCTCCTGGCATTTAACCACACAAAGAGCCTATGGAGAAGCTTGGGTAGAACTTGTGATCTGCTAGGGCAATGAAGGAAATAGGCTGCAGGGGAGATCAGGTCTCTAAGTTTTAGGGTGCTTCTCCTTTGGGCACTTGGAAGACTTGTTTCAGCCTGCCTGTTACTGTTTTCTGCTGGTAGCAAGGAGTAGCTAATGACTAAGAAAGGTTGGTCAAGGTAATCAGGTGGTTCATTGGGCCATTCCACCTCTTACTTGTTCATAACAGGACTGAGTGGCACAAGCAACCTATCCTGTCCTCTGAACTCTAATACTACTTGTTCCCTTCTTTTCTCAACTTAGACCACATAAAGCAGCTGCTTTTCTTTCCTGGCATGGAAACAAAGTTCTCCCTGTAATGAATTGCTCCCTAGTGTGTTCCTACCCATGGTTATCATTAAAATAATAATAATAAAAAGAAAATTCTCCATTTGCTGCACACCGCTTGCTGTGTTAATAGCTGCTACCTTTCCTTGCCATCCAACAAAAGCAGCAGCCATCTCTTTCCATCGTAGAGCAACAGCATTCCTGTGCCTGTTGCTGTCCCAGTGAAGAGTGTAGAGGTAGAGCAAGGTGGGATTACTGCTGTAGTGGAGAGAAGACAAGGTCAGAAGGTAGCACAGTGGGAGGGCAACCTGATCAACAGAGCTGACTTTTTTGCAGCTTTGGTGAGGGAGGGATTGATGATGTGGAGGGCAGGTAGCTGCTTCTGGGAGGAGCAGTCTGGTTTCCCATGTAGAAGCTCTGTTGTCATTTCACCTCACTCTCCAGCACTGGTAATGGCAAACACAGCTCTTGGGCAAAAACACACTGGCGGTTTGGGTAGCACCTACCACTCAAATGTGTTTTGGTTTTTGGTTTGGTTTTTTTGGGGTTTGTTTTTTTTTTGTTTTTTTTTTTTTCCTCCCCTCCTGCTGGAAAAGAGGGTACAGGCTGGATGTGTGTGTTCCAGTATCCAGGAATTGATCCATGAAGAGCCTGTTGAGCTACACTAAATGTTACCTCCTCCCTCTGAGAATTGATAAATGTGTTAAGAAGCCTTCTGTGAAGGCGTACAGACAAGCTTAGAGTAGCTCAGATACCTGGTGCCAGATATGCCTGCTAAGGATTTATATACCCTTGGAATTGAGATGTGGATAATGATATCGGGGAAGAAATCCTTTCAT
Organism: Balaeniceps rex; assembly: GCA_013401315.1. Lineage (NCBI taxonomy): Eukaryota > Metazoa > Chordata > Aves > Pelecaniformes > Balaenicipitidae > Balaeniceps > Balaeniceps rex. The sequence continues at coordinate 179,778 of VYZW01031253.1, read as the reverse complement.
TAACTAGGTTAGGCCACAAATCCTTATACCTCTGCCTTGATGGTTCTTAGACAGTGATAGTCTTGCCTTAAATAGCACACGTCAAGGTTGGTCACTGGCATGTGAGAGATTATGCCTTAGAAGTATCCTTACTGTCTTTATCCCCCAGCACGATGGGTACTGAAAGAACTAATAACTGTTTTCCAAGTATACCGAGATAAGCTTTATCCAAGTAGACAGGTGCTCATTCTGAAGTACAGTTTCTGTCCCTTCATTGTAATTATTCTGTACGTAGGGTGTTGTAACAGAAAGACACAAGTGTTTGGCACTGCTGAGAGATTCTAACTGTATCTTACCTGTGTATTTTTGTCCTCCTTGCAGCTCATCCAAACGGACCTCCTTTCCAGCTGAACTCAGTCACCAGCGCACTGATTTCAGGCGTTGTCATCCTAGGAATCACAAATGTTTTCTTTTTTGTATGTTCCCTAACTCTTCTGCACAGAAAGTGGCCTGACAGTTCAGTCTTGAGTGGCATCCGAAACCCAGTTTTCAACTGAAAGTGATGATTTACTTGCACTTTTTCTTTGGGGTTGCCTTTCTTGTCCATGAAATATTATTCCATTAAAAAATAATATTAAGGCAACACTCCAGCTGTATCCAACTTCTATTCCAGCTATTTTATATTTGTAGATTTGCTAGATGTTGTTGTATAGGTAAGCAGAACTGATATCGGTAACAATCCTAGAAAATTATGAGAATCTCAATTGTGTTTGTGATCAGACTGTATGACATTATGCCCATGGGTGTGCTGACAATAGAGCTTGTGCCTCCGGCTTCCCAGTAAGGTCTCAAAGCTGAAGATGCTGAAGGTGATAACCTTTCCAAGTATGCCATTCTTATACAACACCTGACACATTCAGAAACATTCATAAGTTCATAAACACCTAGTAAGATAAGGATCACTTCTGTTTTGTCATGGTATTTTTCACAAATTTGAAAAAACAATTGTGTTTCAGGAGGAATTTGTTTTCATCTATCTCGGCTAAAAATAACCCCAGAGAGACTTAGAATAAGTGCCTTTTGCTTATTATTCACTTGGAAATTTTTTCTTAGATATATCTTCCATTGAATTGTGGTGATGGCATGTGAAGGACATAATTTGGCTGCGTATCTTTGAGTCAAATGGTTTAGGGCAAACTGCAGTTGGTCCCAGGGAATGATGCTGCAGTTCTTGAGATGGAAAAAAACCTTTTCCAGCAAAATCAGAGTGAGAATCTGAGAGCTTTAAATCTAACTTTAATCTAACTAAACTTTTAATCTAACTTTAAATCTAAGCAGAAAGTTAATTCTGCACAGAATTGCCACATCTGCAACCTTCAGTCAAATTCAACCCCAGGAACTGCTACAAGGGGAAAAGTATTCCTTTCCCTCTGACTCCTTGAAAAGGCAAGCTAATAAAAATGCCCAAACTTTCCTCATAAAAAATTATTTTTGGAGCACAATTTGGCAGTTGAGTAAAAGTCTCATTAATATCCTAATTTGTAAGGGCCAGTTTTGCCCCGTGAGTTTTGCAGGCAAGGCTTTCCTTTCTACATGAAGAGTGGTAAATCAATGCTTATTTCTTTAGCAGATTTTCCGCATGGATTAGACTTTCTTCACTGCATGGATGAGGGGAAGAGGGCAACTAGAAGAATAACAGGCCACAAGCAGTACTGTACTGTTGACTCTTAATTAATCTGATAAACATCAGACTTATCTGAAGTGATGTGAGTGACCAGGTGCCCTCAAACAGGAGCACAGGGCAGTGGCGTAACTGTGTAGAATAGACAAAAATGCTGGTACTAGAGAGGCCACCGTAGACACAACATATATTAAGCTGGACTGGATAGACAGTTGGGATTTTGGTCATGCATACAGCAGTTGAATTTCATTTTTCATGTACTGTACATGTTGGCCTTGAAACACCTCATTGATATTTATCATCATCCTATGTTAACCATGTCTTTGTTTTCATTGATGTGACACAACTGGCTAATGATCAGGACTCTTTGGCTCTCAAGACTAAAGACAAATACAGACTTGTTCTCGGTTTTCTCTGATCCTGCAAATGCTGTATAAAGGCCTGTTGTTCACAAAGTCCACTGTGCTGTAGCGTGGTATCCCTAACAACCAATACTGTGCATGTTTTCCTCCAGTCTTAATACCTCAGAAACATTTTTGCACTTCAGGGGTTAGGTCTGATGACATGTAAAACATGATTGTGTAATAAAATTTTTTGAAACATTTCAGAATGGATGCTTTGTCTGAACTGCCTTCCTCCCTCTGTCAAATTGTTACAGTTTTGTACGTGCTTTCAGTGACCTCATTCTACAAAGATGAAAACTGGACATGCTTTTTTTAAGTCACTTTGGTAAGAGCTTTCAATCCATAGGATAAATTAATATAAGTGTAGCTTTACCGGCCTTTAAAGGAGGGTGATAAACTCTGGAGATTTATATCCCAGTCTGGGGATAAATAAATTCAGATAATCTATTTTAATTTACTCATAAAGACAGCCACAGAAATGCCATTAATGTAATTACTGCTTCATAACCAGCAGCTTTAGCTGAAAGTTTCCAGTGATGGAGATAGCCATTACTGTTCTTAGCAAGTCATTCCAACAGTTAATTGCTGTCTTTAGTACTTTTAAAAAGATGATTTCTAATGGGAATGTGCCCAGTTTAACTTGCCAGCCTTCAGAAACTGTTGTGCCTTTGTCTGCTAGACTGAGGGAGACCCTTTTTCTAACACAAATCTCATAATTTGTTTAAATACAGGAAAAAAATAGTGAATGGTGCTGGAAAAAAAAAAAGAAAACCAAAAGCTGTTGATATAATAATATCATACTTGTCCTATTTCAATTTCTCTGTATTTCTGGAAAGACAGTTTGTTGCTTTTATATAGAGAAAAGTAATTTACAGTAATTAATAAAGACTTGTTGACCAAACTTTTTGAGGCTTGGGTAGTTGTTACCCAATAATGTAATATGCAAAATGTTTCTCTTATGTTAGTTAAAGTTTCTGGAGTGGTTTGTTTTTGTGAAGAACCAGAGAAGATGATGTTCTTTGTGTAACTTTTCCTCACGTGAAAATTATTAGGTACCAAAGGGTGATCCCACACCAGTTAAGTTAGTGAACAGAGTTTCCACAGTCATCTGCAGGAGTTGTTATTGAGCTTGCTATGGATTGAATGTGTTTGTCTCCATCATTCATTAAATGCGATAAATACCTGTTCCTACTTGGTAAAGCAACATGGAGAGTCACAGGTGGAAAATGATGTCTAAAACCAGGCTTACTCATTTGCAGATCTGACATGGGAATGCTTTACGAATGGTTTTTAGGGGAGGTGCAAACTTGAGCCAGGCTGCCCAGATTTTTCTAGCAAGGAGAGGACTGACTGTATTTGTAAAAACATCCCCATCCCAGTTTGTTTGAAAGAAGTATACAGGTATTTAGGAACACGTGGAGGCCATAACTTGTGACCTCAAGAGTTTCAAGAGACAGGTTAGGTAGAAGTTGAGTGAATGTGCATGAAGGTTACACCCTGCTTTTTGAAGGGCAGGATGTTAGGTGAGAGGGAAGGGGGAATGGATTGAAAAGATAAGTTACATGCAGCGGGCAGGGACTTCTGGCACTTGAGATACTGAGTCTTAAATGGAGCAGTGAATTAAGATGACACTTGTACTTTGGATGAAGGAACTCTAGCCAGATACATAATGGGGGTCTCACAGGTGTTAAGTAGAACTGAATTACTAAAAGAATAGTGGCTCTGCTAATAAAATCACTTCTATTAGGGGTGCCCATTACATGTGTTTAAATGCTCTTTTTGCACAGAGGTCAGGTTTCTGCAGGTAAGTACGGTGTACTGAAACGTTCTCAGGTCTGTGACCCAAACTGGGGGGCAGACAGAAAAGAAACTGAGCGAGACTCTAAATTTAGGTCTAAATCCAGTAGAATTTAGTAAATCTATAAAGAGGTGAAAACACTTCCTGGGTTCTTGTCTTTGGAAGAAATAAATGGCATATCCAACTGGAGCTATGCACACCAGTGCTTGGGGTAAACACAGCTGATATTTGAGAAACAGGCCTTGGCAAGGGAACCTGGAAGTAAATCACATTTCCCACTGCATTCGGCAGGCAATATAGCAGTTTCAGGGTTGTATCATGGCTCTTTGCCATGTCTGTTTTGAAAAGTTTTTATAACTTTTCTGTTATTCACTAGTTAATTAACTCTTTCCTAGTCTTCAAAAGAATGTTTGTACAATTAGGAAGCACATCCTTGAGATAATGAAATTGAAAACGTGAGGCAGAAAAGTTGTTGAAGTGACTTATCTTGCGAGGAAGGTAAACTAATCACTGTTGGCAAACCGAGGAGGGCTGCTGGCCACCCAGATTTCAAATGCTGATATTACATTTGTAATCTCTGCTTTTGGACTTCATGGTGCAGTATGAAAAGTACTTTGTGCTAAAGCAGGACCCACACCAGTCCTTGTAACCAAGAAATACTGCTTAGCAACAGCTCAAATGTTTTGCAAGTTCACTTGCAATCCCCTGCTAAAAGGGGAAGCCTTCAGTGCTTTGGACTGATAAGATGGTGGTTGTTATAGACGTACAGTATCCTAGCCTGAGCAGGCATTGCATTCGCTGTTTACATGCTGAGCTGGCTTGCTTATGTTTAGACTCTAGGTCTCTGAGGTGCGTTTATCAAATTTGCTTGTTTTGCATAAACAAAATAAAAAGGGAAAAAAAAAAGACTTGCTTCAGCATGTTTTCAACCAGTTTCTCTGGACTGGAGAATGAATCGGGAGAGGCCCTGTGTTCCTGCCAGCTGAATTGCCTGCCACTGAATTTCCCATCACGATGGAGAGGCTGAATGATGTCCATTACAGGTACTGTTCAGAGCGGGTGAGGCAATGTCTGCTCTTGTGACTGTTTTTTGTGACTCAATGCTTCAGTCCCTTGTCTCTTGATTCAAGCTGAGGTCTGCCTCTGTTCAGTCAATTTTATTATTCTTAGCAGGTGGTAACATCTGTCTGCTCAGCAGCTGTTTTGAGGGACAGGCATAGTTTTTGTCTGTGTGTTTTTTTTTTTTAAAACAGATTTTACTTTATTTTTTTTACCTTATGAAGGGGAGTTAGTGAACATGATTCATCAGTGTGATCACAGGTTACATTGCGTAGCAGGTATTCCTGATTTATTTTTTCTGCTCCAGATTGTAGTGAATAAAAATAATGATCCTGTTAATGCAAATGCTAATTGCAAATGAAGGTAAGGGCAAAAGTTCAGTGTGGGATCTGGACTGGATGATTCGTTTGATGCTTATGAGTGTGCATATTAACCAGGTATGTACTCTGCGTGGGCTTGCATTGACTCTGGAGCCCGTGACAAGTGCATTGACAGGTAGGAGCCCCCTACTTGTCGGGAGGTAAGCACTCGCTGTGTACTCACAGTTAGTGTCTCACTTGCAGAGTCAAACCCTGCTTCTGGATGTTAGGGGCTGCACAGCTATGTTAATGCCATGTGATGGAGTAACACCTGCAGGGCTGCCCTCCCGCCCCCCCACAAAACACTGACCAGTGGGTTGCACGTTGCCATCACAGCACTGTAACTGGTACAGCCAGAGCCATGAAATGGGGAGCCAGGACAACTGCTCCCAGTCAGCCTCATCGTGGTTTCCTGGTGCCTCCTAGGCTGCGGGTCCTACTCTGGTAGCACTCTGCACATGCTGTGTACCTTGGCAAAGCAAGAACATAGCCTTGGCAATGCTTTTGCTGCTCGTTTATATTGCAGCACATCCATATTGCTGAGGAGCTTGTTCTGCTACACATGAACTCCACACAGACTTGCTCTGGTGGGAACGCTGGTTAAATACACTAACAGATGTGTATGAGTTAGTGGGAAATCACTGAGTAACCCCCTCTGGATAATTGCATTTGCTTCCACAAACGAAGGCAGAGCAGCGAGGGGAGAGGCTATGGCCTCGGGCGCCAGAGCAGCGATCCCTGCAGAATGAGCTGTGGAGATGTCAGGTTGCAAGGAAGAGACACAGCTTTATTCCCTGTCTGCAGTCACCTGGGCTTCAAAGGCTAGTTGAATGTGTTATGTGGCAGGAATTGATAACTTTTTATGGTATCTATGGGGCAACCACGTGTTTATTCTTGGCCTGGTACGCTATGGGGCAGTTAGTGCGTAAGGTAGGCTCTGTAGTATAAACTGGGAAGGACTGTGTCATCCTAGGGAAATCTGCTTTGATACTGGGCCTGCAACAAGATCACAAGTGGACGGAGCACAAACTTAAGCACTTGCATACTTTCCTCTTGTACAGATCGCTTCTGCAGCAGGAATGGGCTTTTTGCTTCGATGACACTTTGATGTTCTCGGCACGGTCAGTTGGTAAAATCTTTTATTAGTACCTGCAGAGGACTGCACTGGTACACCGTGCAGATAAGAACCTCTCTCTGGGAGCCTTTGTTAAATTAATTGCACTTAATAAAGATGTTTCTGGTCTGTCAGGCCAACTCTGTGGGCGTGGCTTGTACCTTGGCTTTTAAATTAGTTAATGTTAAACTTAGACATGCTTAGAGTATGGTCCTGTTTCAGTCACTACTCTAATTTTAATCCTTTAGAGTAGGAATTGGCATCAGCTCATGATGGTGCTTTGTCTTTTCTTAGCATTTTTCTGATCTGCAAGTTCTTTAAGCGTATTAGGTTCTCTCTAGTCTGAACAAGCTCTGTTCCCTCAGACTTTCTCCACAGGGCCAGTGCTCCAGCCCCTGACAATCTTGGCCCAGACTTGTTCCAGTTTATTGATGTCGTCCTTCTATTGGGGGAGCTAAAAAAGGACACAGTACCTAGATGCAGTGCCAAACGGGGTGAGTAGTGGGGGACAATTACTTCCCTCAACCTACAGGCCATGCTCCTGTTCATACAGCCCAGGACACTGCTGACCTGCATTGCTGCCAGGGCCCACTGCTGGCTCCTGTGCAGCCTGCTGTCCACCAAGATACCCAAGTCCTTTTCAGCAGAGCTGCTCCCCAACCAGTCAGTCCCCAACCTGTGTCATTGCAGGGTTTACTCCCACCCGGGTACAGGACTTTGCAGTTGTTCTTGCTAAATTTAATGAGATTCCTGTCAGCCCATTCCTCCAGCCTGCCCTGGTCCCTCTGAATGGCAGCCCTGCTCTTGAGTGTATCAGCTGATCCCACTAATTTGCTGTCATCCACATACTTGGCAAGAGTGCACTCTGTCAGCTTCTTCAGGTCATTGATAAAGGCATTAAACAGGACAGGTCCCGAGTAGACTCCTGCAATACTCCCTTTCTTGCTGGTATCCAGGTAGACAATGATCCACTACTCTCTGAACTCAATCATCCGACAAAAATTTTACCACCTAGTTCTTCACCCATCCAGACCATAATGTTCTAACTGGGGTAAAAGAATGCTTTGGAGACCATGTGGAAACCTTGCTGAAGTTGAGGTGAGTGATGCATGCTGTGCACTTGATCATAGATTCAGTCATTTTATCAGGTTGTTCAAGCATCATTTTACCCTTGGTAGATCCATGCTTACTTTTTCCAACCACCTCCTCTACATGCCCACAAATGTTGGATTGAACTGACAGATTGAATTGAGGTCATGCTCTGTACCCTAATTCTTAACCTTCTGCCCAAATCCTGTCTACTCAAGCCAAAGCCTTAATCCTTGACACCATTGCTGGTACAGCTTTCCACCACTGTGTCTGTCTGACATTATTCTAACCTTGCCTGCTTCCTTAGGCCCCCTTGGCACTGTAAACTCTGTGCTGTCCCACGGCCAAAACTCTTGCTGCTCCCTGGGTGGGCGCGTGCCTGCCTTCTCTCGTTCTTGACCTCAACCTACGTTGACTGCAACTCTTCTGCTTCTGCCCAGCCAGCCTGGCTTAACCCTAAGCTGTGACCCTGAGGGAGCCATGTCAGTGCTACCCCCACTGTGATTCTGGTTCTGAGTGCCAGTGCCCTCCCTCCTGGGGTGGGGGTGGTTAAACCAAACTTCCTTTGGGTGGCTGTTGCCTTCTCAATTTCTATTTACCTGGGATAGGGCACATGGGACCTCTGGTTACAGTAATGAAAGTATACATTGACTAACAGTCTAGAAAATGAGTTCTTCTTTTGCCAAATGTCAAACTTACTGTTCCTCCATGTAAGTGTTAAGCAAATAAATCTTGATGCTCAATATATTGAGCATGCTCTGCTGTTGTTGTCATACTGGAGAAGAGAAATACTAGCATTAAGAGGAAGCAAAAAATGTTAAGCAACAGCAAAACCTTATGCTAATACTTTTGCATTTACCTCATAATTGAAAAAACCCTGAAATATATGTGCTTCTGTACCTTTTTTTTTGGTCTATTCTGTTTTGGACTGGAGTTGTGCAAAAATGTCAGTGATACAGTCTGATTTACATGGATATGAATCCAGCATCGGGTCCGCTACAGTTAATAAAATAGAGATACTTGCGTTCTCAGAGGGCATCCCTCTTAGGTACTTCCTCAGCTGTTTGTTCATATGATTTGTACAGGTTTGCTCTGATGCTGCAGAGGCTGTTTGCTATTCTCATTGTTTTATGAGTTTTGTGGTGGAAGAAATCTGGAGAGAGACTTATATCCTGCTTCTTGTTTCTGTTTCTATGATTGACCGGGTTAATTCTGCTTATAGGTGTGTTGGGGCTGCCAATAACCTCTTTTAAGGTGGGTATGGAGATCACTTGTCTTTGCTTGCCTGCAGACAAAGAAGCTGAGCTTTGCTGCCATTTGTGCTGCCTGGAAACAGCTTCCCCCTGTGAGAAATACCTCTGTAATGATTACCAGGCAGTGAATATACAACAGAATAGATAATGGCATCTGTATCTGTTGATTCAATGTGGTAAAAACAGTCCAGTTTCTCACAGAGTTGCCTCACAAATGGTTCCCATTTGAATTGCTGAAAGGAACATTGAAATGGGTGTCTTTTATAGAGGGGTAAATTTTGTGGCGTAGGCTGCGTGCCTCCTTTTCCTCATTCGTTTTGTTCTGTTAAAGGTTCCCTTTCCTTTGAAATGTTAGTTTCCTACCACAGAAGCTCTCTGAAACCTCTCTCCTTCTCTAATATTCACCTTTCAATACCTTTTTCAGCATTGCTAGAGCAGAGTCCTTCACCCTCTAACTTCTGTTGTAACTCACCGGTGCCTAATATAGTTATAGTACTTCTGTTTCTCTGCTATTTTTAAAGCTGCTAGGGACAGTAGGAAAGGTATCTATGGAGGAAAATAATAAACAGCAATCTGAAATTTTTTTTCTCTGTTGATTTTTGCAAGATACCCTTGACTATGTATTTGCTAAGGTGTAGCAATGAAAGGATTAGCAAAGTAGTCTTTGGGTAGGTTTTTCTTAGAAAAAAAACCTGTGTATCCTTCCAGCTTGGCCAAAACATCTCTTCTGTCTTCCTAGACTTTAGAGCGTGCTTTGTCTGCATTTTATTGTAATTGGGTGACTTGGCTGGTCAGGGTTTCTTCCAGTGAAATATAAATGTGGGGTACTAGTGTATAGAGAACACATAGACTGTGAAGGTTGTAAGGAGAGTTTAGAAAATAAGTTGGCTGTTCCCATTTTACTCGTTCAGTCATTTGAAGAGTTATGCTACTTTAAAATCAGGGAGATGGAGAGAGATTTCTGTGAGATAAAGCACCCCTCTCAACGTCATGTGTCCACTCATTTTGAGGTGGCAGAGGGTGGGAGAAGCTGTTCAGATGTGGTGGTGGTGGTCAGGTTTGGTTAATATGCAAACAGGAAGGTTGGGAAGATGAGTTGTTAGCTGGGACTTGCGCATCTCCTCAACAACAGGATCAGCATCTGGCTGCTTGCTGAGTCCCACTCAGTGATTGCACTCGAGACAAGCCCGTGCAATCCCCGACTGAAGGATTATTTACCGATATGGTAGATGCTCCTGTGGAGCATCTTCCTCACGGCATATCCCAAGGGGAGTAAATGTTTGACATTGTGAGTCAGATAATGGAAGAAAAGCAGGAAGGAGTCAGAGTTAAGATCAACAAGCAAGAATGAAAAGAGGCTTTGCAGGTGAAAGCTGGAAATGTATCAAGCCCAGGTAATTTTCCTGAATCCAGGCTGGAGTTGTCTTAAGGATGTATTGCAGCATATTCCCGGTATGAACACATCAGCGAGGTGGTTTATAGCCCTGGACAACAACACTCCGAAGTTTGTTTATTTTACTGACTAGGGATTAAGGTGTAACACCGGTAAACTAGCAAATATTATGATTGATACACAGCTACAATCAGATTTTAAGTTGTGCTATTTTGTTTCTGAACCAGCATGTTTCCAAATCAATACAAACCAGCATGAGGGACTTAGAAGCTGCTGCTGTTACTTTACGGTAATGTTAGTAAATTTACCAAGGTGTCACATAATGGGAATCACTCAGGTTAGTATACTTAATGTCGTGGTGTCAGCAATGTTGGTGCAAGCTCAGAAACTGCTCATATTAACACTGCTGATAGCACTGGCTGTATGAGACAGTTGCTTGGAGTAGCGTTGGGGAAAATACTTCTTTTGCAGTCGTCACGCTTCATCTCTAGCAGCAGGGAGAAGACACATCGTGATATTAAAGATCAACATTAAAAACTAAAAGTGTATGGAATATCAGGAATTTATATACCTGTACGTAAAGTGATGACCTAAAATTCTTGACCTTATCTCTTGCCTTCTGTTAAAAGATGTGAAGCCGCTGTCCTGCGGTTTCCGATGACAGCTCAATACCTCTTTCCTATTGGGACTGGCTCATCCCATGAATGGTGGGAGGAATCGGAGCCCTGCAACTCATATTGTCCATCTTGTATTTTATATCATGTCTGTCAATCATTAGAGTATTGAACAAGGGCATTTCACATCACCCAGATGAGTTCCGAGAAAATGACTTTGTGCTGCAGAGTAGTATCATGTTTTGCTTTTATAATGCTGTACATTGTACTGCGATATGATGAGAGTCTTCTTTCTTATAATATAGCACCATTATTTGCTTTTTCCATGGACAAAGGCCAAGCAGATGCCCTTTGTTGCCTGTGTAATAAACTTCTTGGTGGTGGCAAGGAGGAATAAGTTGCTTTTTCAGGGGTACTGATCGAGCAGTTAAAAAGCCAGCAGCAAGTGCACATAGATGTGTTTCCTTTTATATTAAATACTTTTATTCTCTGTAGAAAAGAGGCAAACAAACTTAGGAAGCAGTTTGATGTTTTAAAGTGAATAGCACCTTTTTCACTAAAAATCCCTGTGTGTCTGTACCTAGAAAGTCTTCATGCTCAGGCCTGTCCTTCCAAAATTAGCCCTGGAGTAAACTGCTTCGAGGTGGGGATCCCCCTGGCTTGGAGGAAAGGTGGGAAAGCCACCGCTGGAGTTGGAGCTATTGAGAGCAACTGTCAAATACCAACAAGTGACAAGAAAAGAAAAAAAGACTTTTGCTTCAGTGACCTCCTAGTCTGGGAGCCTTGGGATTTGGCTCCCCTCTGCTTGCAGGCAGGTATGGGTAATTAAATAAATCATACATCGCAGTGAATGCTTGTATGGTGCTGAGGGTGTTACAAGGCAGTGAGGCCCAAACAGTCTTCTGCACTGTCATCTGAAGGGATGCATTTAAAGGCTGTAATTTCAGACTTCATAATATCCCTATCAGCCAAGGCAAGCTTGGGTTCCTTGACAAATCTCACTCAATGAATACAGATTTATGGTTAATTAGATATTTCATTTGGATTTTTGACCATCTGCTATCCATCATCTGCCAGATACGTGCTTTGTATCTTTATTAATAACGAGTCATGACTTGTTGACACGCTTGTGTGCAGGACGGGCTGCGGTCTTCCTGGGCTCGTTTTGTCCCCTCGGTGTCAGACTTGGGAGCTGCTGCTCTTGTGCTTGTTCCACAGTGAAGCAGGTGGGTCCAGGCGCTGCCTTGCATTCCTCTCACACAGCTCCAGCCTGGCCATGGTTTTTCAGGTCAGGTGTCCTGCCTGAGGTCAAGCGGGATGTAGCATCACCATTAGGTTAGTGTTGTTTCGGAGTTGCTGCTGTGCCATAGGTTAAAACCAAAACTGCTGGAAGTTTAGTAGCTCCAGTAGTTTTTTGACTGTTCTGTTTCAGATTGAACTCCTGTAACTATCTCTTGTCTCTGCTGATGTTCTTGTGGCTCATGACCTGTGAAGTTATCAAAACAAGCAAAGAAAGTTCGTTCATTCTCAGAAGGCACCGTTGTATCCATTAGAAAGTTCAGTTAATTGCTTACATATGAGATTTAAAAGTTTTGCTTTGCGCTGGCCTGATTTTTCAAATGATTTACTGAGCACCCAAGCTCCTTTAACTTTAGAGCAAGCTGGGGAAGATGACATCTCAAAACTGGTGGACCACTAATCCTCTTGTACTCAGCTTAAAGGGATGGTCACTGATGGTGACCTTCAGGTGCTGAACCATACACCCCTAGTGACATTTTAGGCACATTGGAATGTTCTGCCTGGTCTCTGGCTTCCACTCCATGAAGATAAGTATCTCCTGTAGGTAGTGTAGACTGTAGTGTAGACTCCTCCAGGTCGTGTGGCAGATGTCTTGCTTACATTAGTGTACTACAAGTCTGTGCTGAAGTGCCTGAACTGCTTACCAGCTCTTGGTTCATATGATTTTGGTTCAGTGGCTGAAGGGCAGCATGAGCAGATACTGGGAGTATAGAGCTTCAACTCAGTGAAGGGTACTGATGCCATATATATATATATATTCATCCCTGCAAGGTCGTGAAGACAGACAGTATAGGAAGGGCTATGTATACTAATGTCAGAGGACATGGAAAGCACTCATTATTTACCTTGGAACAGAGTGATGACATGAAAAAGCATGAAGAGCATTTCTGCACTCTTCTTGTTCTCCCCTCTCATATTTATTTATTAATTTCAGGGACAATTAGAATGTCTTTGGCCTCTGTAACCTGCGAGTCTGTAGTGTGCTGTGGATCACCTCCAGGAGCAAGGAAATACTTAAAGCAGAATGGCAACAATTTTTCAGCTGATAAAAAATGATTCCATGTGCCCTGGCACAGAGAGTCAACTCGCAGAAATTTCTACCGTATTACCAGGTACAGCTATAGCAAAGCAGCTCACTAGAGTCACCATTGGACTACACAGAGCAAGTGACTGCTAAACCCTGAGCTCCTTAGAATATAAGCAGAGAGCCTCAGGAACTTTGGGTGATAACCTCTGGTCTGATTTGCTTTCTTATGTTAGTCTGCCCTACCTAGAAAGGCCGTGGATGATAGATGTGAGCTTATTGCATTTCACGTTTTTCTCATATTCTTGGTGTCTTCTGTGAGAATGGCAGGGGGGAAACAGTACGGTGCAGAGACCTGTTAATATCATCAGATGTCCTCTGCAAACCAGGGAGCAACCACATGAGAGGAGACAGGAATATTGCTTTATTTGTAAGATGGTGGGAGGTGAAGGGTTGGAGAACAAAAAGCCTCAGCGTGATAGCATGGACTTAATCCCTGCTTAGGAATAGAAGTGAGGGTATTGTACAAGGAGAAATAAAAACATCTTAGGGACAGCTGACTCAAGCCAACAAACCTCCCTGTTGTGGTTTAACCCGGCAGGCAGCTAAATACCACACAAACATTCTCTCACTCCACCCCCTACCCAGTGGGGTGGGGGAGAGAATTGGGGGCGGGGGGGAAGTAAAATTCATAGGTTGAGATAAAGACAGTTTAATAGGACAGAAAAGGAAGGGGAAAGAATACTACTACTACTAATAATAATGATAAAGGAATATACAAAATAAGCAACACACAATGTAATTGCTCCCCACCTGCTGACTGATGCCCATCCTATCCCTGAGCAGCGATCGCTGCCCCCTGGCCAACTCCCCCCAGTTTATATACTGAGCATGACACCATATGGTATGGAATAGCCCTCTGGCCAGTTTGGGTCAGCTGTCCTGGCTGTGCCCCCCTCCCAGCTTCTCACTGGCAGGGCATGAGAAGCTGAAAAGTCCTTGACTGCGTGTAAGCACTACTTAGCAACAACTCAAACATCAGTGTGTTACCAACATTATTCTCATCCTAAATCCAAACCACAGCACTATGCCAGCTACTAGGAGGAAAATTAACTCTATCCCAGCCGAAACCAAGACACTCCCTAAGCATTAAATGATGTATGAGAAACTCAGAAGTGTTATTTGAAGAAACACATCTTCTCAGTTACACTCCTTCTGCTTATAACAATTATCTATCAGCAGATACCTCAAAGTCAGTAGTGCTTTCGTGAGGAGCCATTGATGTTTTAGGAAATTGCTTCTCTCTCTTTTTTCCTTTGCTGGAGAGTTGCTTTTTATTAGCCAAGACCTAGCAGTGATTGATTCTTGGAAGGAAGGAGTGACATTTGAATAGTCAGAGCTGCAGTGACCTACTTCTCGTAATAGCTTGATAAGAAGCTCCACAATGGGTTGTGTTTCTGAACAGCTGTATCTTTCAAAAACATTTGCTTTGTGGGAATTTTAATCTCATCTCTGCTCCTTTGTAGCTAACTAAACATGAGAAAATATAAATATTTCCCAGTGAGTGAGTTTGCAAAACTACATTTGAAACGAGTTAAATGGTGCAGAAAGCGGGTCCTGACTGATACGTCAAAACATGAGAAATGCTGTAATGTCACAGCAAGTTAACTCTCATTAGGAACGGGGTGTAGAGGTGGTGATGGTGTGTGTCTGGGGGTTGACATGCTGGTTTTGCTCAGATTGTTTGTTTACCTCCATCTTCCGCCTCTGGTTTGGAAAAGTTCCTTAGCTGCTGGCAGCGCTCCTCCTGCCCTGCCTTCCCTGCTCCTCCCTGCCTTTCCTTCCCCCCCTCACACCCTTCTCCCCACTCCTTCCTTTTCTTCCTTTTCCTTCTCTCTTAATCATTATGACTTCCCTGCTTCTTCAAACCCGGAGTAAAAATGAATCTGTATACCTTACTGATAACTTTAAATCATGTCTTAATTTTGAGATGAAAACTGTGTTCTAGCATTTGCTCCGATTAAACACACAACATAGAGAAATAATGTATTAAATAGTATATAAAATCTTGACTTTCCCAACTTCATGATTTTCTTTTTTTGGTCAAATAATGCTCAATAGATCTTCCTAGAGTTAACTTTTTAGTAGTTTAATATTGAGGCTGTTTATGTCAATAACTTACTGCTATGTAACAAATTTGCAAAAGGTTCAAGACAGTGATCTTTTGGCTGCTTTTCAAATCAATAGGAATAAATGACGCATTTCAACAGTTATTTTTCCATTGAAATAAAACTACTTTTCACTCAGGAATAATTTCATGGAAATAGGCTGCTACAATTAGAAGTGACTTAGATCAGTGATGATCCATTTCACAAAACCTTTCCCAAAAGCAGAACAAAAATCCCTCTTCCCAATAAAAATACTCCCACAAAAAAGATCTTTCAGTTTGTGCTTCTTCATTTGAATAGAGAAAAAATCAATTTGTTGTTAAAGGTTTTCTGTTTAGGAAAAAAAGTCCACCCTCAACAGAATCAAGTTAACCAATGGAAAAGCTATTTTTCTGCCAAGAAGCTACATCATTAAACTGGGAATTAGACAAATGAGATCCTAATGCATTTTAATAAAAACAATATATTTCTCCCCTCATTCTAAAACCCTGTGGCCTTTGCATATTTTTTGTACTTTGGCTACTGGCTATGTGGAGCTCGGTTATAATTGCTCACCTTATAACTCCTTCTGACACTTATACCTAGAGCAGACTGCATTACAAGAATGTAGATGTATTCTGAGTGCATGAAATATTTTGTAGCTATTCTAGAACTGCGTTCAGGAGAAATGAAGATAATTTTGAACGGTTCTTCAGCCACTGAAAATATGAATCTGTTATGCATTTTATGCATATTATGCATATCTTGCTATTCTGCATTGTTCCATTAAAAATGTGCATTTTGAAAAGTAATGGTAATATGTAGAAATAGGATTTTTCTACGTAACAGTTCTGTTCCTTGAGCATACCCAGCCATATTTATTTCCTTTTGTGAGTAAAACTGAGTGTTATGACTTTTATGTCTTTTACTTGCAGCTAACGTTGCAGAAAAAAGCCATTGAATGCTGAGCCAGATTCTCGTCTCACCCCTACACCGTTTGTTTGAGCCATTTCACTGAATTCAGTGTTCAGGATCCTTCCTGATGATGCATTAACCCAGGACAGCTTGCTCACCTTTGGGCCCTGAGCTGGGTTTGGATGCCTACCAGCGAGAGGCTGTGAAAGGCAGGGGAAACTGGTGAAAGGGGAACTCTTCCATCTTGTGAATAAGTCATATTTAATTTTTGAATCTTGCTCAGATGTGAATGCCTCCTACATAATTTTTACAAAAGTAATTTTTCAGTTTTCCTCTCTGCATGAGAGGCGCTAAATCTCTCTTCTTAGCTGTGTGAACCCATACGCACCATCCCTTTCAACCTGTTTGAAATTTCCTCCCACTTCTTTTCTGTTGCTTAAGAAAATCAGTTGTTTGATATCCCTGCTGCATTTTTGGCTTCCCTGTTTAATGTGGTTTTTTTTTCTAATACGTACAGCTCATGTAAACTCCTTGGGATTTGCTTCCTTCTGCAACTTTACAAGTGTTTCATGCAGGATGAAATTGGAAAGCTTTCAAGTAGAAAACAAGTCCACGTACTGACAGAGTAACGTGGGTATTAAACACTGTACAAGAAATGCTGGTGAATTTTTTAATTCCTCTGCATGGAGCTGCCTTTCCAGTGGGAGGAAGGATTTAAAAGCTGTTGCTGAGCGCGAAGTGAGCAAACATTGTGCGGGGGAAGCTTCGCCACTGCTGTTTCCCACTTCTTGTTCATGGTTTTCACCTTCAGAGCGCTTTATGTGCAGTAGATCAAAGACACCGCAGCTCCTTGTCCTGTGCCTGGACTGCCAGGCAGTCCTCCAGCGGAAACTGCAGCCATGAACTCCTGGCTGCCAGCGTGCTTTTTCTGAGCTATGGTGGGGGATATGGACGTGGCCTGCTGCTCCTTTCCTCAGCAGGCTTGCTCTTTTGTGGTAGTCACTTTGAGGGAAAGCACCGAGACAATACCTTCCAAAACCCCTGTCCTCTCCAGCCAAGAGGGCTCTGCTAAAGAAGCCTTGGCTGTGCATGGTGGAGCGTGCGCTTCATTGCAAATATAGTCAGAGTTTGGGCCACGAATGTAAGCAAAGTGTGCCAGTGGAGAGCATGTTGATCGTATTGATTGGTCGTGTTGGCAGGTTTGGTCGTGTACAGTCAGGTGGTAAATGTGGTGCTGGTCTTTCAAATATTTGTCTGAACTTCCTGGTTTTTTATTTGGATGGTTGTGTTACTCTATACGGTGATGAGAGAAGGTAATGAATTAAAGCTGAGCAGGACTGGAAGGAAAAAGGAAAACCCCAACTTTTTGCCTGTAGTCCTACTGGTAGTATTCATGGATTTGAGTTCATGTCATACTGGTAGGCAAGGGCATGTACGGAGTCCATGGAAGAGAAGTATTTCCCTTTATTCATTGGGAGGCAAAACCCAAAGATCAAATGTGCACTCAAACCACTGTCTGTCAGTGTAATCGAGACACCGAGCATAGCCTTCAGCTGTGCCCGGGGTGCCTGTGCGAGTGCGGGCAAAATGCAAAGCTGAATTTTAAACTTTTTCCCCCACACTTTGCCCTGCTCATGGGGGCTGTGAAGGTCAAAACCAACCTCAGACTTTAGGCTGGGTTGCCACAGGGCTGCTCACCATTTTCCTTCTCATCCAGACTACAAGTGCTGCAAATCTGATTACGTCACTGCTAAAATACGTGAGGCTTTGTGACCAGTTTGTGCCGATGCCTCACTCACTGGGTGTTGGTGGGCAGGTGGACTCCTCCGACACAATTTGTAGTTTCTGTGGTTTTTTAGAATCTTTGTTACCTTATTCCCCAAAGCTGCCAAGTTGTATATAATATAACAACATACTTTGCACAGTGAATTGTAGAACTTTCGTCTCTTTTTACACCGAGTCAGAGGTGAAGCTCTTGACTTGCTTTGTCTGTCATGCTTCATCTATCACAATAGGAACAAAAAAATGTTTCAGGGTCTTGATTCAAACGAAATATAAGCATGGAAATTGCCCGCTAATTACCGTCAATGTCAAGTAATTTTCTCCTATACAGTAGCTATATTTGTTTATTATGCATGTTTATTGCAGTCTTCTGGCCAGCGCTCATGATCAATACCCATAATGGAAGAGGATGTAGAAAATTCAGGGTCTGACTAGCAAAGCCCAGCCAGAAGTACTATAGTTTAGTTCAGCCTGGGAAATATAACGTGATAGTATTGTCAGTTTTGTTATCCTGTCCTAGGTTCTCAGATACAAAACTGTCTTGATTATCTGAAGGCCTTTAACTTGTGAAATAGTGTAAGCATAAAAAACTGGTGCAGTTCTTGGGATAGTGTTGTAATTCCTATTTCACTTGCTGTCTTCTGGTGCAGCTCTGAACATGAGGCTCCCTGTTCACTCTAGTCTTTACCTATGGACAGTTTTGCCAGCACTGTGTTGCTATACGTCCATTGATTCTTGTTACAGTTAAAAAAAAGTCTCATTTGCTGGAGTTGTATGATTAGGTGAGATTCTTAGGCTTTGTTTAGAAAGTTCCTGATCTTTTTTAGTGGTGGAGAGGATTTTGAAAATGTGATTCCTAAGGGCTCAAAGGCTGAAAGAATGAATGTCAGAGGTATTATTTTCAAATTTTATGCATTCTGATATCTGATGTGGCTTTTCATGGCTTGAAGAAGGTATTACAGCCTTAAAGTGCCTGACCCAGTTCCCATTATGATCAAAGACAATTATTACTTTGCTGCACCAGCAAAAAAGACAGGTTGGCCCTGAGGCACTTGAATCTGCTTTTTTGGTGCAAAATGGGTGTCTGCTGCTGTTGTGGAACCACACCATCCTGCACCAGTGTGGAAGGCTTTTCCTCCCCTCTCTGCCGGTTGCTTTGCACAAACTGTGCTGGCTTTGGGAAACAGTGTCTTCACATAGGTGGACCCTAGGACTGAGACAAATTGCCTTCTGTTCTGCTTAAGACCTCATGCTCTAATGCTGATGTGGTGAGATATATCCGTTTAATTGTTAGCTTGGTGAAGCTTGATTATATTTTTCTCGTCTCAGTAACCCAACAATTTCCCTCCCCAGTGCCCCCCGAACATTGTCCGGGAAAGTGTCCCAGACCAAGTGAAATTCTGACCACCAAAATCTGGTCACCAGATTGATGAGCAGCTTTTGTGGCAACTGACCGGTGCTAACCAAAGTGATTCAGGGCCCTGCCTGACTCTTTGGGAGAAGGCTTGATTTGGAGAAGAGGTCAGATGTGAGCTTTGCTTTTTGTTTACCCATGTGTGTAATGGGGTCAACAGTAGTTCCCCACAGTTCAATGTGTGGTTCATACTCTTTTTCATGAGGTGGGTCTTCTGTGGCCAGAGTCCAGTTTGTTTAAGAAGGTTTCACGTGCAAAGCATTTCACAACCTGAATTGGTTTAATCTACGACATTCAGAAAAACTTCACTGAAGTCCCCTGAAACTTAAGAGTCTGAACGCTTACTGAAGGTAAGTCCCTAGAGCTATTGAGAGCTGGCTAAACTTGCCCCTTGAGGTGGTAGAAAGAGGGACGGTCCAGAAACCATTTAGGCACAGGGGTATAGCAAATAAATTCTGCTTAAGGACTTTTCACTCGGACACAATCGCACAACAAAGCATCTAAACGGTTTCCAGAGCACGGCGTTGTACCGCAGCCTTGGAGCCCAGGCAAAGCCACCCCTGAGCACTGAGCAGCTGCTGAGGTAAGTATGCCCTCCAGTTCCTCTGAAATTCCAGCTTTCAGCTTTACAAATCCCTTGGTGATCCTTGTAAGAAAATGCCTGTGTCAGAGCAAATTATTATTACTACTGACATGATAATAAAAGGTGAAATCAGACATTGCTTAGAAAATTGAATTCCTGCTATAAAATGCCACTGTCAGGGCTGCGCATTACACAGTACCTGCATTTGCTCATTTAAAGTAGTACATCATCTGCAGCTCTACAGCTGGCTTTTGGCTCTTCCCCCCGCCCCCCATAATAATTGGCAAATGACGGGATGTGATTACATGGCCATTTACAGTACTTATTAGCATTTCATTTATAACATTATCATATAAAACTGACTTAATTGCCCTCTGGGTGTAAACATTTAAATTTTGTAAATGGCAGCTCCATTCACTTCTCTGCCACTGAGGAATACAGTATATTACTTCTCAGAAAAGAAAACACAAATTTGTCACGGATGGCTACATCCACTGTACGTGAAGAAGAAAGAGCTTAAAAGATGCTATGGCTCCTTGGGAGTATAGACAAGGATAACAACATAATTTGCATTCAGATATTTGCATATATGGTACAGTAATTTGGCATGGCTCCTTTGGTTTTTATCTCATAGGAGGGAAGGATTGTCATTTTTCTATTTAGTATCCTAAAAATCACAAAGTCTAGTGCTGAAAAAAGTCTTTGTAAGAGCATCTATAGCCTTGTCACTGTAGAATTGTTCCCAATAGAGTATTTACTGGTGCTTTGCCAAATCTGCATTTAAATATGCCAATTGATAGCTTGGCATTCATTTCTGTTGGAGAGTGTTCCAGAAGCTAAGCAACGGTCTGTCTAGGGATTTTTTTTTTTCTTGGCGTTTAGTCCTAAACTTCACTCCAGTTCTCCCTCTGTTCTTACCTGGTCTGTCACCTATGTGCTTGTTCAGCCAAGCTGGACATATTTTTAGCCATGCTATCCACATTTAAGTCTCCTTGCAAGGGACGTCTGAACCACTTCAGGGAGCTGTTGCTTTCTACCTCATGGTGCTTTTTAAATTCCCACTGCTGATCTCTTCCATAACGCTCTGCCCCTGCCCTCAAACGTTATTGGCCATTTTCTTCTGAACTCGCTTTGGACAACAGCGCGCTCAAACCACCGAGCAATGTGCCAGATGCTGCCGTGCCGGGGCTGTGAGTCTGATCCAGAAGGCGCTGCAGCCAGAGGAAAGCCTCCATTGATTTTGGATTGGGACCATAATGAAGAACCAGGGAATAAGATAATGGTTTATAACTGAACTTAAAACACTGAAATGTGAGCCTGCATCACAGTGCAAAGATGGAGAAGTTGAAGGCTAAGGGTCTTTCACAGGCATAACCAAGAGGCAACAGCAATAAGCTAATAATCCTAAAAAGAAATAAATGACCTGAGTCATTTTTGCAGCCAGAGGAGGCTGAAGGCGTTTTGGCAGGGTGCGCAGACCTCAGCTTGGCAGTGGTGGGCTGGGAACAGCGCAGCAGGCGGTGCTGCCCGTGGGCTCTGGAGTGAGAAGGGAGCTGGGGAAGGCTGTGGGGCAGGGTGGGGAGCATGGGGAGCTCCCTAGGAGCCTGGGAGGATTTGGTCACAGACTGACAGTGTGACAACAGTTTGCTTTGTTGGAGTTTGGTGGGAGCAAGGGGAGAAGGGGTCCACAGGGCTGGTGGGATCTCAGCAGCTTTGGGAGGGTTGTGACTGTGACTGGGGGTCAATGTGGGTTCTCTCTGCTCCTGAGGCCAGGCTCCACTCCTGCCCTGAGTATGGGGAGGAAAAAGCTGTGTCTGGAAAGGCGGATGGTCAGGGCTAGGCCAGAGGCAGCAGCACACCTGAGAAACAAGGCGTTTTGCTCCTGTGGTGTCAGGGGCAAGAGTCACCCGTGGGACTCGTTCAGCAAAAGGCTGTACAGATGAGAGATGGGGAGAGACTGCCCGCAGCAGAGGAGCCATACTGTCCTGCCTTCTCCCTCCCCACCATGCTGCTGCCTCAAGTGATGGCATACTGTGTCAGCTTCTCTGTCCATGGGCTCAGCGTCCAGTGGAGGAGGGGGTGGGTTCTTCCCAGGGCTGCAGGCTCCTCTTCTGGTCTCACCTCTCCATTTGGACATCCCTCTGGCTCTTGTCATGTGGTCGTGTGACATTTCTTCTCCTGTTTGTGCCTCGCTTGCTTCTGGCACCTTCCCATTTGGGCATGATCCCACTGGCTTCCTCCATCAGCAGCAAGAGTGCCCTGGCTCTACAGCCCTACCCGTAATGGGTCTTCCAGCTGCCAGTCTGACAGGCTCTTCCTTATCCCACCACCGAGCACTGGGGCCAGGGAATGAAGCTGAAAAGGTTCCTTGCAGCCTGCAGTGCATGGGAATGGTCTCTGCTTCAGGAGATGCTGCCAGGATGCCCTGTCATCTTCCCTAAGAAGCCATCTACCTGAAACAGAGACTGCCCTCCCTGCCTGAGGTGAGACAACACACAAATGGTACCAGTATTGGTTTTCTCCTCTCCTGCAGTGTGTTCAGCTCAACCAGACTTCCTGCAGAAACCAGATAAGTTGTTACTCTTTGATAAAAGACCAACAATGCATATTTCCTTGGCAGACTGAGCTAACTGGCTGATTTCCTTTGCATCAGCAAGATTGTAAATTCAGATTTCCTTCTCCTTTCAGCTTTTGTCCAGAATAGCTTGGTTCATTTTGGTGTTACTGACCTTGCAGGTTAACTTTTTCAAATGGCCATGAGGAGGGAGCATCTTTAAGAATAAACCAAAAATTTCATTATACCTGAATGCATGCAGTCAGGATCTGAAACGTGGGGGTTTTTTATTGTTTTCCATAAATGACTGGAGGAATGTGAAAAAGTTCTTTGAGGTTAGGTGGGAAAACGTAAGGAAAGAAAAAATATCAAAAGGAAGAAACGTGANCCCCCCCCCCCCCCCCCCGGCCCCATACATAGCGATTGTCCACGTTTTCATAGCTCATTCCTAAGGATGCACTGCCACCTGCCAGCCTTTAAGCAAAATGCATGGGAAGAAAAAGTGGATTTAATTCCTCATTGTACTGTTCTTTAACTGCCTGAATCGCCACGCGGCCTACATATCCATTTTAAAAATAAATCTGCAGTGAAGGATTTACATATGCATTTATACCCTTGCGTTTGCACATTATGCAAAGAAGGGGGAATACATTTGCAAGGTGAAGAACCCTGACCCCAGCCGGAGATGGCCGTGGCTGGGAAGCCGGGCTGGGCTGGGGGTCAGAGTGCGGAGCTGGGGCTCCCCAGAGCCCCTCCTCGCCCTGCAGAAGGGACCCTGCGCTCGGCTAAGGGTTACGAACAATTTTTGGGAAAAAGCACAAGTAACGGAGGTGTTGAGAGGAATCGATTTACGCTGCCAGGAGAGATTAAAACTGCTGCGTGTTAAGGGATTGTTAGGTGGGAGCAGGAGGAGTGGGTTACTGAAACTTGAAGGTGACAAATAACGGAAGGAAAAGAAATATTGATTTAGGGTGGGTGCCCAGGAGTAATGGGATGAAATTTCAAAGGGAAACATGAGTGTTGTGTATTAGGAAATGCTTCCTCATACAGAGATCTATCAAGCTGTGAATAATATCCCAGGGGAAGCTGCTTCACCCCAGGCATTTTTAAACTAGACTGGAATAAATGATATGAAATTATTATAGAGGGAAATCTTGTAGTGGTAAGGGGATGAAATAGATAATCTAATAGGTTTTTGTTTCTTCTCAGATTTTTTTAGTCTCCATTGTCTTTCATTATGCAGCATGCACAAGCTGTTCAAGTTTGCATATCAAGCAGTGTACTGCTATTTCTATGGACACAAGTGTCTGCTAAGCATTACGCCCATCGTACAACCCCTGGTAAAGGATGTGTGGACTACAGCTTTGTCTCGAACTTGTTGCAAGTGGCAATGTAAATGACATTTTTGATCTTTCAGCCTCTCAGTCCTATTTCAGATTTAGCTTTTCTTTAGCTCTGTGTGGGGTCAATTACTGTGAAGAACCTCATATATGCTTTGTTCAGTATATTTCTTAGAAAAAAACCACTTCTGTCATTTGAGGCAGTACATCACCTTAAAACCTTACTGAGTCAAAAGCAATTTAGTAAGCACAATGCTGCTAACTCCTCCTAAAGTGTCATTGTCTTCTTCTTGGTAGGGTTGTGTGGGATGTAAAAATTCAGAAATGCCTCTGGAAATTAAGCAAGCCTTACATCTCCCTGTTAAAATTTGAAAGCTCTTCTCTGGGTTGGGATTGAGATCAAAATAACTGTCTTGTGTTCATGACTGACTGAATACCTGTCACGTTTATTCTTAACAGAGACCTTGTGACAAATGGCAAACAACTAAAGAAATGATTACTTTCTTGAGAGTTTGATTGTCTTTTTGCATACAAAGGTGAAAATTAGTGAAAATGATGGAAGCACACAGGTGATAAAGCATGCTGAGAGCAGAACCAAACCCTGACTTTTATCACCTGGTTAACTGAGTGCACTCCAAAATATTGGATAAAAAGTCTTCACTTTTTTTGGTATGTATGTATCCTGAAACACAATTTAAAAAGAACCTCTCTAACTTTTGTCAAAGGCAATCCAAGTTCACACAAGAGCCATTTAATAATGCCTCCCATAAAGGCACCACATCAGTTGAGCATGGCGTTATGAGCCTCATGCACTAGTTGCCATCGTTCAATTGAGTTCAACTTTCCTCCTTCCTTGTGAAATTGACTGTATTTGTTTTTCTTTTTCTTGTCTCTGGGAATAATTTCAAAACAAGTTGCAATTATAGATACTAAGAGAATTCTTAGTTTAGGAAGGCACTTACCATATACTGAAACTAGGCATGCACCAAGTCCTATTTACTTCAAATGAGTATTAAGAACATGTGCATGTTTCTAAAAAGCAGTGCTTGTCTGTCATTGAACTTTGGGAACTGAGTTGGTGGATTTATTCTTGGGAAATGCGAAGTTTCTTCTGCACTGAATATAAAGGAAAAATAGTTGCTGTTATCTACATAGTGATGCCCAGGGCTACATCACTCTGAAGACCAAAGTTGGCCGACTGCACGTGATAGTGCATGCACTAAGAAGTTGCTTTATCTCTGGTAAGACCAGCAAAATATTCAGTGCCTTGGCTCTCAGTCCTCTGGCTGGAGCAGAGGGTGAGTTAGGGGGAGCACGTGAAGGTCTTTCCACTAGAAGCTCTCTTGAGTTTGACTTTTCTCAAGCACAGCATGAAGACCTCAAGCATCTTGTTGAGTCCCCACTGCAGATAGGTTAAAAGTCAGCTGTGAAAGTCAGAAGAGCACCAGTCCCCAGGGTTCATGTGGAAGCTCACATCCTTATATGTACATACATAAATAATGTATATGTACATACATAAATAATAACACAACACACTTTAAAACACTTTTGCATTTGGGTAACCATCAGCCCTTGCTTTGCTTTGGACGATGGTCTAAAGCTTCTTAGGGAAATATCTACTCCACGCAGGGGATAAAGACAACTCTAAAGCACAGAGAGCTGCTGTAAGGCCAGTTGACTACACAGGCCTGAAATATCAACATGGAAATAGCACCTAGACCACAGGATGTCTGTGTGGAGTAACCAAAGCTCACTTCACCTTGCAGTTCCGACATAACCAGTGACCAATCCAGAGGACAGTTTAAGGGTACAATAGTGAAAGTGTGGTCTTCTGAACCAGTGGGTCACAACACACAGTGTCATGGCAGAGTGCATGAAGATTTAAGCTGGAGGAGCAATTCCTTGCAATCTGCCTCAGAATCTGTTTAGAGAATGGAGCAGCTGGGAAACGAAGTGGTCCCTGCTGCAAAACCAGTTTCCATTAGCTTCCCTTCAGGACAGAGGGACTGGACGAGGAGTGGTTTGTCAGGGGAGGGTGAAGTTAGTGCCTTGTGGATAAGGGGCAAAGGTGCTACAAAGCGAGTGGGGAGAAGGAGTTGGGTGAAAAGCAAAGCAGCTGTAGGGGGTTGGATGATATACTAGGAGAAAGAACAAATCATATGGACTGATTTGTCTTCATTTTCTGGGCAGAGTATGCTATGGATCGGGACACCAGGATAATGAATGCTTGATAAATATAGGGTATTTGGGAGGACTTTCTTCTGTCTTGGCTATGCCAGTGTCAACTTACACAGGAGGTTGGTTTATTTGCAGTCACTGCAGGTCGGCAACAAAAATGAATACCCACCTCATTAATCCCTTTTAAATTCATATAAGGATGGGTTAAACGAACGTCTACGGTTCTATTTCTTAAAAACCCAAGGAAATGATTGTGAAAAGTTTATCAACTTTACATTGGCTAATCATCTCCATTGTTTCACTCCTATTGCGTAGTCTGCAAGAATAAATTAAACTAAATGAGCCTGTATGAAAGTACTTTTAAACAGTGTTTTTGTTTAGAATTTCCCCACCAACTCTGTAAAGCTCTTTACATTTCCAGTTTCTCATACTGATCTTCCAGCATCTATTGTGTTTGCCTAAATGTAGAGATGAAAAGGAAAACCTAGTTCTCTTAGATATGCCCTCTGGGACTAATTACACTCATTTGACTAAACTAGCAGTTAGATCTGAATTATAGTCATGAATAAGTGAGATCTTAATTAAAGTCATGTTTGGGTGCAAAAGGCAATGTCATACATGCAAAGAAGCTGCTTTGTAATATGTGGAAATTAGTGTTAATAATAATTTGTGTATGAGCTTTGGACTTCAATTTATTCTTCGTATCGCTCTCTCTGGTGGCTTACCCATATAATAGTACATCCTGCTCCCGTTTCCATATTTGAGTACTCTCAAAGTAAAAAAAGGTAAAATATTGCTAAACCAAAAAAAAAAAAGACCCATTCAATTCACATCAATATTTAAGGAGCTTTGTAATTGTTAAGGCCTTATCAGTTGTTTGATAGTGTCTCGCTTCTGTTTGGAATATGTTGAAAAATTAACAATATTATCGTGTAATATAATAACTTTCTTCTAAAGACTATCAGAGTTCCCAGGAGGACAGCCTAGTCTCACGTTTGTTCCTGTTCTGGTTCTGCACTGATCTCTCCCATAAACTTACCAATAACCCATAAGTATATGTACATACATAAATAACACAGCACGCTTTAAAACACTGTTCCATTTGGGTGACCATCAGCCCTTGCTTTGCTTTGGACGATGGTCTAAAGCTTCTTAGGGAAATATCTACTCCACTCAGGGGATAAAGACGACTCTAAAGCACAGAGAGCTGCTGTAAGGCCAGTTGACCACACAGGGCTGAAATATCAACATAGAAATACCATCTAGACCACAGGATGTCCACATGGAGTAACCAAACAACTCCAGAACAACAGCGCCTGTGGCTGGTAAGTGACTTTATTTCTTTGTGGTCTGTTCATCCTACTGCACGGTGATCTAGGTCTTGAAAAGCAGTGTCACTCCTGTTTAGCACAAGCAGGTAGCCTGAGCCACAACGTGGAAGCTTGGTAAACCTCTTTCACATGACATGTTTTCTGCCAAATGCTGCATCTGAATACTTTTGGTGGCAAAGGATCTTCTATGGTTTTTGTGACCATTTTGTCATTTCTTTTTATTTCTGAACAAAACATTCTGAGAAAGTCAAAGTACTTTCTTCTGATATTCTCCAAGGAACATGTTGTTTCTTGAAAGAAGATGCTATCTTTTCCTAATCCCAAGCAACTTCTTTTTTGACACTTTGATCCATTCATTTAAAAAAAATAAGGAGGAGTTGAAGAGATGGAAAACTTAAAATAGAAATGAGTCTTTTGGGCATCATCCTGAATGAACTATTTTTGCCTTAAGCTGAGATTATTTTTTGCCTCAACAATTCTGCTCTTTGCATCAGATAGGCTATATATGTTGAGAGCAATCTAGGCAGGCAGGATGTACTTGGTCATAGATGAGGACAGAGATGTAACGTGAGTTTTGTATGTTTCACTGCTCAGGTCAATGACTGAGTTTGGCTTTCCACTGAATAGCAATGAGGGTTTGGCCCTCGCAAATACAGTGTCCCGAGGGTGTGGGTCTCAGGAGATCGTCTTGGAAGATGGATCTGACGCACAGAGTTGCACTTGAATGGAGGTCAGGTCATGGTGCGTATTTAACTCTGCAGCCATCGCATCGCTGCCAGCGCTATGCTCGTGGACACTGCAACTGTGTGGGCAGAAATCGCTCTGTACTGTTGTCGTGGTTTAGCCCCACTCGGCAACTAAGCACCACGCAGCCGCTCGCTCACCCTCCCCCTCCCCGGTGGGATGGGGGAGAGAATCGGAAGGGCAAGAGTAAGAAAACCCACGGGTTGAGATAAGAACAGTTTAATAATTGAAATAAAATAATAATAATAGTAATAATAATAATGATAATAATAATAATAATAATTGTAATGAAAAGGAGAACGAGAGAGACAAACAAAACCCAGGGAAAAGAAAACAAGTGATGCAACCGCTCACCACCCGCCGACCGACACCCAGCCAGTCCCCGAGCAGCGATCGCTGCCCCCCGGCTAACTCCCCTCGGTTTATATACTGAGCATGACGTCATATGGTATGGAATAGCCCTTTGGTCGATTTGGATCAACTATCTTGGGCCGTGCCCCCTCCCAACTTCTTGTGCACCTGGCAGAGCATGGGAAGCTGAAAAAGAAAGTCCTTGACTAGTCTAAGCATTACTTAGCAACAACTAAAACATCAGTGTGTTATCAGCATTCTTCTCATGCTAAATCCAAAACACAGCACTATGCTAGCTACTAGGAAGAAAAGTAACTCTAACTCAGCTGAAACCAGGACAACTGTTCACTGTGCTTTTAATGGTCATTTGAAACCACTCAGTGGCCAAAACACTTAGGGCAAGGGTGTGTAAGACAATCTATTTTAGGAGGAGGTGTTTGCACTACAGATATGTAACGACATACGAGCAGGGCAAATCATGATGTGTTTAAATTGCAGCAAGGGAAATTTAATCTAAACATTGAGACAAACTTTCCAACAGTTAAGTGCTGGAGTTGTCTATCCACAGACCTTATTAAATTCTGTTTCCTAAAGATTTTAAGAACAAATAAGTCAAATAAGGAATGATTTTCGTTAAGTTGATCCATGCTTGGCTAGAAGATAGATTAGAGAACTTCCTGAGATCTTGATGCTTAGTTAAATCATTTAAGGAAATTACCCACAAGATACCAAGTGTAGCTTTTTATACAAGTTTGGATTTAAGAAGTAACATATTTTAGGAAAGCGGTAGATAACAATATGGAAAGTAATCATACAAATGCTTTCCTTCTGTTACTGCGTTCACTCCTGGTCCTTTCACTGCTGAAAAGACATCAAAGAGTTGTAAAGAAACAGTGGAAATTGTCTCAGGCACGGAGAGATTTTCAAACCCTGTTGAAAATTTTAGGACTTGATCAAATAGATTGTAATGAAAAATAAAAGTCTATAAAGTAAGTAAGTATTTAAAGGGATAACCTGGACCTTTCTTTTTACCCTTTATTGTTATTTCAGAGATGAATATAACATGGTAAAGTGAAGGAGGAAATTATGAAAACTTGTATGAAAATACATAATTTTTTTCCCCTACCTCTTTCTAACGTGTGAAACTCACTCCTGGACACTATTTCCGAGGTACTGAATTTGACTGGAGAGGATTCCATTCAGGTGAATGCAGCTGCACTAGCTGGGATANAAAAAAAAAAAAAAAAAAAAAAAAAAAAAAAATCGGAACCCTTCTGCTTCAAGACATTAACCAATCTTAAGTGCTTGGTTTTGGAAGAAAGATCCTCTGTGGGAACATTACTGTGTGACTGTCTATGAGGGTTTGAAGCACCTGTTGCTGGTACCTGTCAGAGACAAGGTGTGGGGCATAACAGACTTACTGCCTGATTCAGCCCAGCAATTAATTTCCTCTGTAGGAATTATTAACCAGTAAAACACAGAGCAGAGCAAAGTCCTGCCACTTTTCTTTTGTCTTAGGTATTGCTTCTTTTCTTCTAGGAGAAAAGTAATAATTGCAACAGGAAAATTTGAATTACAAATACAGGTAACATTCCTGTGAGTGACTTATTGTCTAAGAAGCACTTAAATGTATAAAATTTCCATAATTTAGAAATTAATTACAGGGTATGGGTACTCTAAGATGCAGAAGGAGTCCTAAGTGTTTGCATGGATGCATCGTGCTGTGAGGGAAGTGTAGCTGACCTTCTTCCTTGTTCTTGCATGTGATGTGTACACAAGTTATTCAAATTTGTTTCAAACTTTCTTTTTGTGCTCATTTGTGGATTGTCATACAGTCAGTATCAGTAATATATTTACTTTTATTTAGCTAGATATGTCCGTGTCTGGTTCAAGGTGCTTTGTTCCTGTTGGCAAAGGCAGAAGCACTGTAATTCCCATTCATGTGAATAAACCCAAAATACAACTCGGGGCTCATATAATTAGTACACATTTATGCTTGTTTTCCAGCCTTGGTCTGTTGAACAGCAATTACTTTGATTTTTTTTTTTTTTTTTAATTTTTATTTTCCAGTTCCTTTTATTCAGCCATGGGCTTGCAGCAGAAAGATGGAGGGAGACGAGAGGTACGTAGCGCCTTGCGTATTTCTCAGTGAAGTGAAAAAGAATACAACATACCTGATACAATAATCTTCAAGTATACAAAGATAGCTGCAAAGAGTAAGGGCCTTGGATGGAAAAATTTCTTTATGAAAGAAGACTAGAAATAATGGGCATGTATTTCACCAAGGGACATTGAGATTGGATATTAGAAAAACCCTTATTAGGTACAAAATAACACTTCTTGAGGAAGACATGGGCTTCCGTCACTGAAAGTCTTTAAAACAGGTTAGATTAACTGGTCGGGAAATGCTTATGAGTACTTGATCCTGCTCAGTGCAGAGCAATGGACAGGATGGTCTCTCAAA
Source organism: Balaeniceps rex (assembly GCA_013401315.1). NCBI lineage: Eukaryota > Metazoa > Chordata > Aves > Pelecaniformes > Balaenicipitidae > Balaeniceps > Balaeniceps rex. The sequence goes on along the minus strand of VYZW01031253.1, from coordinate 148,909 downwards.
GTCTTCAGTCTTCATTAGTTGATGTACGCCTTTGTTGTGTTGTGTTTCAACCATATATGCACAATACTCTTAAAAGGTAGTTACACAGCTATGACAGTGATGGAAGCAGTGTAAGTATGTGCCACCAAGATACAGTTGCTCCCGTGGAAATGCCAGCCCCTACCAAAAGCTGTCAAACAGCAGAGCTTGCAGCGGAGCAGGAGATGACTCTTAACTAATTATAACAGTGATGACTACAAGGTTCACAGACAAACAAGCGTACCACATGCCATCTGCTTCATTGCTGAAGGTATAAATGCTTCACGCTGGTACAGAGTTTTCATCTGAGGATCTCAAAGTATTTTACAAAGTGGAAATAGAAAGTGACATTATCCTAATTGCGCAGTTAGCTGAGCAGGATTGCCACCTTCCCTAATTGCATGTCGATATTGTAGCCTGGCGTCTTTCTGAAGAGGTGTTTCTTATTTAGGGCTTGTCCATGTGTGAAGGTTGTTTTGCTTAACCCTTCCAGGGATATTTGGAGGTAAAGTTGTTCTGTTGTGCTACAGGCCATATACACTTGTGTGTATAAATGCACATTTATTTTACTAGCAGAAATTCTTTACATAGTTGATGTGATGTAGTTTTGCTGTTGTGAGATATCTTCTTTATAGAAGAACATGTACATCCAATATAGCTGTTTTCGTATGTCTGCATCACTAGCAATGCCACTGAACTGACATATTTACATTGATGTGGGTTAGTTTATGCCCTCAACAATGAGTTTTGCTCCTAGCCAATAATACCTGGAGATACTTATGTGAATAGTTCTGCGTAAAGCACTACCATTACAGAACTAGCGTATTTTCACTCATTTTGCACAGAAGCAAATGACTGATGATGCTAGGAATGGAGAAACAGACCTTCTCCTTTGCAGCGTGATTTCTACCAACACAGATATAATATACTTGGGAATACACGTTTGCACCTCCTCCCCGCCCCAAATATTTATAGAAATAATTTTCTAGCCATTTCACTGTATATTTAGG